>CAMZMU010000128.1:2461082-2584944 GCA_947311845.1 Poa pratensis | reverse complement strand
AACATCATGTGGACGTCCTGCTTCAGCTTGTCGGCTCTCGTCACCATCCATTCCTCGGACCTCTGCCATGCATGCATGCATGAATTATCGATGAATGGATGGATTGATGAATCTATTAACGGACGACGGGCTAGGTTTTTCATTTATATACCTGCTGGCTTGGGCTCGTAGTGGATGAAGAAGTCGCCCCATGGGGAGGGCTCGAAGCCGAGCTGCTGCTTCTCAAGAGTGACAGCAATGCCGGAAGGCGCCATGCAAAGAAAATGTATATATGCGTGCTTGCTGCTGGCTGGTTAGAGCTAGGCTGGGTGATTTGCGATCTGAGAGAGATCAATACATGCATGTCTTTAAATACTCCCTCCGTCCTAAAATAAGTGTCTCAAAGTTGTCCAGAAGTGAATGTATCTATACTTGTTTCATGTCTAGATACATCCACTTTTTGACAAATCTAAGACAATTATTTTGGGACGGAGGGAGTAGTATTACTACTAGCTACTCCCGGCCGGCCAACAAGAGGTGATTTTCGTACTGGACATTAAGCCTTTTTGTGGTTGTCGGAGAAGAAAAGCTTTGGATTCCAAACGGTACCGTCGACACGTACGTTACCAACCACCGATCGAGAAATTCCAAGACTTTGCGTGGAGCTCATCCATCTTTTTCTTATCAGTTCATCGTCACCGTCGGGTCCGGGTCCTTCCCGCTCTACATGCAGCTCCACGAATCCCCCGCTTCGTACGCGTGGAATCCATCGAGGCCTCCTGCGCGACCAAAAAGCAGAGGGACCTACATCGCGCGCGTTGACCTACCCCTCACGTGCTGCACGCCTCCATTTCTTTTTCCTTCTTCTCTCGCGATGCATGGTGGTACTCGTACGTGCATATGTCGCGTGTACGTGTGACCCCACCCGAGGCGAGGATTAACTTTGCACGTACTCCCTCCGTTCCAAATTACTTGACTTGGGTTTATCTAAATACGGATGTATCTAGACACTAAACAAGTATAGATACATCCGTATTGGACAAAACCAAGTCAAGTAATTTGGAACGGAGGGAGTACCTAGCTAGACAGTACTGGAGGTACATGCATGCATGCACGTACGTAACATTATTTCTTTTTCAGGATCGCGCGGCGCTAGCTGCTGCATCGATCCATCCTCCATCCATCCTTCTTTGGCTCCGGCCTCTCCAGCGCCGGGAGGAAGAAACGCCGCCGCCGCCGGCTACCGCAACAACCTCTCCTTCACATAATTAACGCCAAACCCCACCTGGGGAAAACAAAATCGATGGAACACGTACATGCATGCACTCAGTTGTTCATCTAACAAAATCGATGGGGAAAACAAAAATAATGCGACGACGCATAAAATAACACGCATTGAATGAAATGATAGTTAAAACCTTTTTTTGCTCCATGCCGGCTCTGATGTCCTTCTCCGGGGAAATTGAGGTAGTAGCAACATACATCACTTGTTCATCTAACAAGCGGACCCTACCGTGATGCTCCAGTCTCTCTGGCTGGTCCAGCCAACTTTCGCCGCCACTATAGAACCGAAGCCTATCGAACAAAACATCTCTATATGGGAATTACACAGTTTATATGCATAAAATAAATCTTTTTGAACATACATGAACTATCATTTTACATGCATACTAAATAATTATAGTGTACATGCAATAATGGGTAATAACCATCCTTGTGCATAAAAAATTAACACGTGACGATAAGAGAGTGCATGAAATATAGGTAATAACTAATAATTATAGGCATAAAATAAATCTTTTTAACCACATGAACTTTTCCTCATTTTACATGCAACTAATAATTATAGGGTATATGAAATAAAAGGTAATAACTATCAATCATGCATAAAATATTAAGGCATGACGATGAGAGTGTGCATGAAATGATAGGTAATAACTGACTACTACCAAACTTCTTATCACCCTTGATTTCACCAAGCATAGTCCGCCTACATTTTGGAAGCGAGTCACTCAAAGGGATCTAGTCTATCATGTTTTGTAGCATGCATGCAGGTTAAAGTGGGGGTATGATATGACGATGGAGTCAGACTTTGCGGGCGGAAGGTGTATGCATAACCAGATGTCCTAATATAGGTGGTGGAGTCAGACTTTGAGGTCTATGTGGGTCTACATGGTGGAGAAAGTTGTATGCATAACCAGATGTCCTAATATAGGTGTTTGATGGACGGAACAGTAGAAAGAGGTGTATAAGGGACATGACAACTTCTCAAAGGTGTGTATGTATCTGACGAGGAAGGGATGTTCGTACGACCTAGAGTTGTATGAGCAGCACTAGATGACCGAGAGAAGTGCATGTGGGGTCAGCTGACTGAGAGATGTGTATGAGGGATTAAACGATTGAGAGAGGGAGAGCTCCATAGTATTCAAAGAAGTGAAGAAAGTTTGGACGATGTAGAGACATGTATGTGAGACGCTGAGACCGGATGACTAAGAGAAGTGCATGTAAACCTATTGTTTCATGTGTCTAAGGATTGCTTTTTGACTACCAAGACATCTCTGAGGGTGGTGGGGGTCATGTGTCCTTAATGTTGGTGGTGGCCGCGGCTCATGTGGGGTGATGTATAGAGCACGCACGTCACAGCACCATGCTCCAGGGCGCATGGAGGAGTTTGCGGCGACGCCCTCGAATAATGACGCAACGACTCTATAGGGGTTTCGACGTGGCTTAGCATGAAATGGTTTGCGAGATAGTGTTGCCATATGGTGATTTCCTCATTGGAGCGGTACATGTATAGTGCCACCACAGACATGGTCTCAGGGTTGGATAGCACAATGACCATGCCGACGACCACCTTATGCCCCAGCTAGAGCTTTACGGCAAAATCCCTTGATATAGTCGCATCCACTCCCAGGGTTGAAAGATAGTTGTTGCCTATCATTTCATTGATACATTTTTTTATCTTATGCACTGAATATTATTTCATGTGTCGTACCATTGTCGCGCGTTATTATTTATATATAAAATGAAAGCATAAGACCCGTCATTCCATGTGCCCCCTCGTCGTCACCGTACTAGGGTCCTTCCTCTTATGCCAGAGATACATTTACCTACATTTTAGGCATTGTGATTTTGTGCAAGGAGACAATTATTTCCTATAATTTTTTTATGTCGTATCATTATCGCGTGTTATGACTATATACATGAAATAATAGCTATTACCTACCATGTCATGCGAGATCCGACTGAGGTGTTGGAAACATATTAGACAGTTAACTTTTCTAGTTGCATGAAATAATAGGTGGAAGATCTTCCGTCAATTTTTTTGGCACTCCCCAAATTTCGGGGGATATAGCCATTGTTATTTTTATATTTTCCCACCTTCTTTTGTAGTTTTCCAAATCCCTTTTTGATTTGGTAGTTTTCCCGATTTGAGGTTTGGCACTTTGCCTACCCGATTTCACCACACATACATTTTTGTGGTTTCCCGCCCAATTTTCATCACTCGTGATTATTTAGGTATGATCTAGTCTGTAAAGATACATTATCATATACTAGGGGGCGTTATTATATTTTGCATTAAATGATGGGTATGTATTAACTATCATTTCATGTGCCACGTCGTGGCCATGTCGGTATGTTAGGATAGCTAGAGATTTTAGCACGGTTAATCTATATTCTTTCGTGAGCCGTAACTTCTCTTGGGAGAGAGAAAGGCAGGTTCAACCTTGGCAGACAACCAACATGCACTGTGTCCGTCTCGACCAATTAGAACGAAGCCCATGGATTGTGTGTTTGTTTAGATAAGCTGGGAGCCGTTGGATTGTGTGGACGTCTGCCGATGGATTGTGTGTGGGTGTGTGGGCTCCTGCTGGTGCTGTTCAATCACGTGTGTGTCAGAACATGCACTGCACACAATATACTCGTAGCTGATTAAGGCTAGATTGCATGCTCAAGGGATCATAGCTAAACTAAGACCAAATATTTGGCTCGGAACGAGCAAATTTTCCCCCAACTGTTTTGGAAGTGCAGAATTACGGGGTTTAATCTGATGTCGTGTCACGGGACAGAATTTTTGACTACTGCGCATGGAGTACTAGCAGCGCCCACAGTCCCCACCTACTACTGTATGTCTATGCGTTTTAGGCTGACGCGCGCTACAAGTAATGCATGCTGGTAGCGCTGGTGTGCAAAAATACGCTCGCAGAAATTAGTATTAGCATGGCTCAAACAGGAAACAATATTAACAAACGATTATCTATAAGTTTTTCCCTGTCATCGTCACCGTGGGAAAAATCCATATCCTATTCTCTCGTCACCAGCCATGTTGCACATGGTCACAGTAGGTAGTACGAAGTGGATAAGGTAGAGCGCCAATTCCACCAAAATGAAATTTCGGGATATCTTGCCCGCCAAGATAATCCCGCCAGACATATTTGAATTTTTGGTTTTGAAAATCTAGGCGGGGAGACAAAATTTATTTGGGAGCCTTCCCCTTGTTTTGTTTGGGCCGAAACCCCACCCACCCACCAGACCACTCCCGCACAGACCACCATCCATATCTTCTTAGTGGTTGAGCTCAACCACTTTTTTGAGGGTATAAGCCTAAAATTTGGCTACCCACACACACCCACAACACAAACCAAACATGGGCTAGCCACTTAAAAAATGGCTACCCTCAACCACTGGTGGCTAGCCACCTAACCAAACACACCCTTACACCCACACCAACTCCTCCAGATCCCCTTTTCCGAGGAGCCGTCGCCGGCCCATCCGACTCTCCACGCTGCTGACCACCGCCCTCGCACCAGATCCTCCTCTTATCCGATTCAGCGGAGTGGAAACGCCAAAATCGCCGCCGCACCCATAAACCCTAGCGCCGGCGTGGTCCCTGGCGGCGGGTGGGCGGCTGAAATCGGCTGAGGGATAGGAGGCCTTGGCGGAGGAGGCTGCTGCCTGCGCGCCCATCTGCATTTCCTGTGAGTTTTTGTGGTGTACCTTGACCTTTTTGCAATTGCTTGGCTCTTTGAAATCACATAAATTCTGATTCTTTGTTGGGTAGCAATGTGTCTACCATATTCTGCAGCAGCTCCTTCGTGGCCTGGACCCAGAACCTTGTGAGGGTGATGGCTGGTCGGTTTCAGGGTGGGTGCTGCTGGACCGAAGGCCTTCACATTAGGGCTTCTCAGTCAGAAGCGGAGGCAGATACGCGGTTCCAGCTGCTGGAGGGCATCTCGGCTCCTTCCCCGGCTTCAGGGTCTAGTCCAGGTTTCCTCGGCCTCTATGTGTCCTGGAGCCCACCACTGATCGGCGCGGTCGTAGACAGGTGGCTTGCTGGCGGACGGCGCCCTTGCCCCCACCGAGAGCGCATTACCTACAACACATCTCAGGTGAGCTCCAGCTCTACCCACTGCTATCAAGGTTATGCCCATTGTTCCATGGCGTACTAGGGGTTAGGATTTGGTCGTGATTCGTGTATATATGGCATGATAACAATTGAATGTTTTAAAGGTGCTCGATTCCTGATAACAATTAAAGTGTTGTCGTTGCAGCATACACATCTGCTATTTGTTGTCCAGTAAAAAATACTAACCTCCGATCCGAAATACTTTCGGAGAGAACGTACGGCCGTAGTAAACTTTTTGTGTACAGCTTGCGAATGTTATTTCGGATCGGAGGGAGTAAGTTGTTTTGCTATGATGATAAATTAATTGGCTCTGAGGACATACGAGATTATTCTCAGCCAGCACACTTGGAGACTGATATGCCACTTTACTTGGCTGTTTTTCGCTTTGTTTGTTGTTCCGGTACACAATTGTTGATATACATGTATACCATCGTAGAGCACTCATTTGCACTGAAACTTAAAATGTTTTTCTATTTGAAGATTAATTTAAGTACGAAGCAACTGAGTTGATGTTGGTCACTAATATGTTTTTGCATTTGTTCGTGAGCTTACTTTTGATGGCTATTTCATGTTAGTGATGGATTACGACAGCTAGATGGTAATATGCCTATGCTTTAAATGTTTATAGTTTGTTATGTTTGTACCACTCGTTTGGTATGGTTGCTGCAGATGATGTCCTCCTGGACATGTTTCTATGCCCCCGTGTCTTAAGGTTTGACTCTGGTTTTGAGAGTTGACAATTTTAGTAGCTATTAAATGCTTCGGCTTGTTTTTTTTGTTACGCTGTGTTCCTGATATTGGCTTCATGCTAATTGCTTGCTTATGCTAGTTATAATAGTATAGTAAGCTTTAATTTGAGCCCATGTTTTGCCTACTCTTGATGCTAGAATTCTTGATCTAGTGTTTTTGTTGTCCAGGAACTTGGTCCTAGTAAAAAAATCCTGTCTTGTTCAATTTGGAATAGCTGCGGTTGCTGAATTACCTATATTTACCATGATGGCTTGCAAACTTAATTCTGGATCATATTTTTTTAATTGCATGACTGTGTATATGTATAATTGATCATGAACTTGATTTCTAATTGTTTTCTGGGATGCTTGAACTCTAGATCATTGAGCAGAATTGAATCTTCAGGCTCAAGTGTATTGCTCTCTAGTCATGATGTGTTTATTCTTTGGGTATAGAATGTTGTTCCAGTGCAAGTTTTTTCTAAATCTCACTCTGTTCCTTCCATGATGATGGTGCCATTTATTGTTTTGCTGTTGTTCATAGTGAATCGCACCCTATTTCTTGCATCCACTTGGTTGTTTACTAATTGAATTTTGGTGCCACACCTTTCACCAGGGGGGATCAGGCCAACAATGCGTTCTGATGATGGGTAATGACAATTGTTCTTCACGGATGTTGTCTCTGCCATGGACCCTGGTACAAGAGAGCGGCAACGAGGAGATCATGGTGCTTTCTCGGCACAGTAAGGTCGTCATCACCGGTAACAACCGGACAAAGTCTGTGTTGGTCGGCCTGCAGTCTGTTGTCAAGAGGCTGCTGGTCTCGGAGGCTGGCACAGCTGGTGAGTCCTGATTATGTAGGCGCCACGCTTAAACTTTACTTAGTTGCTGGTTCTGTATCTTGAGATTTCAATGCAAGTGAAAGAGTAATATCTCTTGGCTTTTCTTTCCAGAAAGTAGCTAGGCAAGCAATTTTAGTTTGAGACCAGTATCATGAGCTTAAAAGTTTATATATGAAAGCCATGCGATATCATCTTCTATCCCAGTAGACAGACCGTCTTGTAGGATGCTTCCCAGGTAACAAAATACCATCTTGTGCAGCCAGTGGTTTGGTACTTGTGTCACAACCAAAAAACCTGAACTAGTCGTGACTAGTTGTGACAACTCGCGTGACTTCGCCATGAGTTGGTACCCTAGCGACTCGGCCTGACTCATCTTAATCCTAGTTGCTTCACAACTAGGATTTGGGACCTGATTTGTACTGCCTTGTACAGGAGCTAGATCAAAGTGCTGCATGGGCGAGTTCACCTGGAGCTGCTGTCAGCCGTCTTCTGGCGACCACCTCCCCTAGACAGCCACGTCTCCAAGCTCTTTCTGCCCAACAAGCTGCTGCTGGTGAGCTCTCTCTCTCTCCTTCATCTTATTCTTGCAAAAAATGTTTCCTTTTCCCTATTGAATTGAGTGTCTGCTCCATTAACATTTGCACTTACTGGGAGTAACTACTACCCAGATTGAACTGTCAATGGCTTGGAGTAACTACCTAACTCCTGTTGCATATTTACTAGTCCAATGAGCACTTACTTTGACCTGGGACTAATTCCAGGGAGTTGAAGTTGATTCTAAGTAGCGGAATGCTGCTTCATAAATATGACCTAACTGCTTCATGAGAATGGTATTGTTATGTCAATTGATGGCTGGAGTCGTCTCACCTAAACTGGCGTACATAGATAGGAGCTGACTGTTTCATTCACATTTCATACTTGCTTCTTCCTTTTTTTGAATTGCCAAACCTTTTGTATTGTTTCGCTGATGCTTGTTTCCTTGTGACAAACTCCGAATTGCTTAAGACTAAATGACATGATTAGCTAGACAACGCATTGAGGTCCTTGACCCTGGGAGCTAACATCATCGAGACGAGAAGTTTAGCTCCACTCACTTTTACTTGGTCCTTTAAGTAACTACACAACTCCTGTTGTATGTTTACTCGAAGCTGCTGTTCAGGAGCTCGTCGGCATCGGCACCTAGAGGTCTATTTTTTTATTTTCTTTGGAGGCAATCAAATTGATTGCTGCCACGCTATCCAGTAGTGTTCTGCATGGTGCTCTATTGTCATGGCCTTCGTGGAATGGCCATTCGTGTCTGTTGTGCTAGCCAAGCACTACACATTTTTTGGTATTACCTGCTCCTGTCATCAATCCAATGGCCCAATATTGGTTTGTGGTGATGATTGCTTTATGTCTATTTAGTTGCTAGGTTTTAACTACTAAGAAGTTGATCTCTGGTCCAAGGCTAGTAGTCAATGGCCACATTGCTTTGTGGTGGTGATTGCAAAGTTTTGATATTACTTATGGTAGCTGTTTGCTGCTGTGGTAGTTTTTCCTTCTGTGCATGTGTGATGATTATTTAACTTGCATTTTCTCTTTTAAATTACCATATGACTGATTTGAAGGATTTGCTGGTGCAGACGATGGCGCCGAGGCTGCCACCAAACCAAAAGGAAGCTGATGATGATCCCCCTCCCGCGGCAGCGCTGTCCAGGGGTGCAAGTGATCTGCCTGGATGATTTAAACTTTAAGCGGTTGCAGCTGCGCACTGGCTAGACTGTTGTTGTTTCCTTTGTTGGCTTTTGACCGAGTTGTGGTTGCCAAGATGGCGCTGAATTGCTCTGGCCATGGAATTGGTCCGATTCATCGTTGTAAATAGTGATAAGCTTGATTACCAGTAATGTCCACCAGTGATGATATCCGTGTGCTCGTGACAGGAGCATCTACTGGAAATAGCTTGCACCTTCTATTTTTTCCAAGTGGAGAGGTATCGGCACCAGGTAGTTTAGTGTACATTTTGCGCGCCAACGTATTATACTATATATGAGTCTGTAAATGCGGTTTGAATGAAACGTGCAAAGTTAAGGAGTATGAAGCAGCTACTTATATACCTAGTTAGTTCCAATTTTGCTTGACTGATTAGCGACTGTGGCTCTCATCGTTTGCCACAAATGCATCTTGTTCGTGAGGCGATATATCATGTAAAGCCGCTAGGAACAGAATAGCACGCCAACTCTCCGTAGTAGCAGGCAGCTTGTTTGCGCCTGGTTGATTTGCTTGTACTCCTCCGTTCCAATTTAATTGACTTGCTATTCACCACATTTGGATGTATCTATATATGTAAGGGAGTAGTCGGAAAGAAAAGAGGACAAGCCATCTTTGTATTTATAATATAGTAGAGACAAAAGCGACACAGCCTCCCACTCTGTAGACCCTAGAAAGATTAGGTTCTGCATTGATTTGACTGGAGAAAAAGTAGTACATAAAGTACTGCGGCTGGCCTTTACTTCGTTTGGTGGGGTGTGAATCCACGTCAACAATCCGTGGGAGCAACCATCTTAGCCGTCCAGGGTTTTCATCTTCTTCACTCTAAACCCTTCTTTCCTCTAGATCTGAAATGCTCTTCCTTTCATCAAACAGGCCACGCGTTGTTCATCTTCTTCTCACGCTCTCTTCCATGGCCCTTACTTCTATAAATAACAGGTGACCGTCACCAAGCCGCGCGCGGTATCGCGCGGACTTGGACTTGGGACGGGCAGGGCAGGGCAGGGCAGGGGAGAGGACGCCATGGCTGCTGCTTCTCCACATATGTCCGCGGCGAGGGCAGGGGAGGCCATGGCTGCTGCTTCTCCACACATGTCCGCGGCGAGCCAAGCCACTCTTGGTGTTTTGCATGCTGCTCTGTGTCATGGCCAGATTGCGAGTGGTATTTTTATCTTCTTGATGTACTCTAAGACAGCCATTTGACCATGAATGCGTTGATGTTGCTGACCATGCCGCCGGAGAGCTCGGGCATAGCACCTTTCAAAAGGTGACCGCCGCTTTGCGTAAGTTGGCATACGGTATTCCGGTGGATTTAGTTGATGACCACTTGGCCATGGGTGAGAGTCAAGCCATCATGTGTGTCAAGCGGTTTGCAGTTGGAGTTGTGCAAGTTTTTGGTACAGAATATTTGAGAGCTCCCAATGCTGCAGACACGGCTAGGCTTCTGGAGCACAACGCCGCTCGGGGGTTCCCAGGTATGCTTGGCTCTATTGATTGTATGCACTGGAGTTGGAAAAACTGTCCCGCGGCTTGGCATGGACAATTCCAAGGCCACAAAAAAGATTCAACTATAATTCTTGAAGCGGCGGCCGATCATGAGACTTGGATTTGGCATGCTTTTTTGGTATGCCCGGATCTCTCAATGACATCAACGTTGTTCAACGGTCACCACTCATGAATAAGATTGCAAATGGTAAGACTCATCCGGTGGAGTTTGTAGCAAATGGCCATACATACAACTATGGCTATTATCTTGCGGATGTCATCTACCCAAAGTGGCAAACATTTGTCAAGCCGGTTAAGAATCCGAAGGTAGAAAAGAGCTTGATTTCCACAATGCTCAAGCGGCGGCTAGGAAAGATGTGGAGAGAGCATTTGGGATTTTGCAAGCCCAATTTGCTATTGTCAGAGGGCCGGCTAGATTTTGGGATCAAGACATGCTTTGGTACATCATGACCGCTTGTGTGATTATGCATAACATGATCATCGAGAATGAGCGGGGGTAAGATTTAGACTACACCCACTATGAGTTGATGGGTCATCCCGTGCGAGTGCGGAGGAGGGCGGAGAGGGTGGCCCGGTTTGTTGCATCTTATCATGCCATTCGACGCAATGAAACGCATAATGAACTTCAAAAAGATCTAATCGAGGAGTGGTGGGCATGGAATGGGCAACAATGAGTTGGTGAACTATGCATTCTATTGTTGTATGAACTATTTATTGTGTGATGAACTATTTATTTGTGTTGTAATAATTAAACTATTTATTGTTGATTTATTGTGCGTATGTTTGATTTTCTTGGTTGTATGTTGAAGTACAAATCTTGTTTGTGATTGCCGCGCGCGCTGCGGTTTTTGGGCGTCTGCTGGAGCGCTGCGTTTCGGCGCGCTAAACTATAGCGCTGCTGGAAAAGCAAAACCGGCGCCCCGCGCGCAAAAACGGCTTTTTGGCGCTGCAAAGAAAATATAGCGCGCCGCGCCGAAGCACGTCTGTTGGAGATGCTCTTAGATTGCTCCAGCCCAAGCACGCTTAACTTTTGAGTTCGTTTCAAATTAGCTTCCAAATGAGATGTTAGAACTTACTGATATTAGTATCATATCAATCATATTAACCCCTCGGTTACGATTTTATACTTTTTTATTGTTTAAATTTTAAAATTTGTTTGAATAAGTAACAATAATTATGTAATAATATTTTGAATAAATAACAATAAAATATTTTACTTTATTTTCTCCTTTTTACATTTAATATGGAATAATTCATATCATCTTTTGCATCATGTATATGACGTTTTACAACATATTTTTTGTACTTGCTTAATAAAAAAGTCATTTTGGCACTTAAAATGGAAAAAATAATATTTATAAAAATATTTTGAAAAAACTCAGTTCTGCAACATTGTTTGTCATAACAAGATACACATATGTGTCAAATATGGGCACATTATCACAAACTATGGCACGAGAATAGTCATAACTTGGTCATTTGACTCGAAACTTTTACATGTTTATACACAATTGACATTTTTGTGCAGAAGTTTTTTGTAAACTTTGTCAAACTCAAGTTTATCATTTTAGCTAGCAACTAGTACACATAAAAGGACTTCATGCCAAAGAATTTCATTTTCTGAGTATTTTTTTCAGTTTCTTTTATTTTGTTTAAAAAATGGTCAAAATGTTCGCCGTGCCTATTCATCGAAAGGGGTTGCATTTTACAAAACTATCAACGGTTCTGTGATATAACCACTACTGGTGTAGCTTAAAATGAATTTTGTAAAAATTTCAGAGCAAACTACCACACACTTGTAGTTCAAAATTCAATTACTTTCGGGAAATAGGCATAAAGTCATTTAAATAGGCGAAATTAGGTAGAAACCGAGAAAATTCCTAATATTGTTGGAGTATTCATAAAATATGGTCTACTTTGTGTGATAATTGGATGGGTGCCATTTTCCGCCATCTTTTTTGTACTTGCTTCACAAAAAATGTCATGTTTTACAATAAAAAATAAACAATGATATTTATAAAAATATTTTGAAAAAACTCAGTTCTACAACATTGTTTGTCATACCAAGATACACCTATGTGTCAAATATGGCACATTATCACAAATTACACCACGAGAATGATCATATCTATGTCATTTGAATCGAAACTTCTACATGTTCATATATGATTGACCTTTTTGTGAAGAAGTTTTTTGAAAACTTTTTCAAAACTCAAGTTTATCATTTTTCCTAGCAACTAGTACACATAAAAGGACTCCATGCCAAAGGATTTTATTTTCTGAGTATTTTTTCACTTTCTTTTATTTTGTTAAAAAATAGTCAAAATGGACCCGTGCCATAGTTTGTGATAATGTGTCCATATTTGATACATAGTTGTGTCTTGGTATGGCAAACATTGTTGCCAAAAACAATTTCCAAATTATTTTTATAAATATCATTTTCCATTTTTTAAGTGCCAAAAATGATTTTTTTTATTAAGCAAGTACCAAAAATATGTTGCAAAAAGTAATATTCATGGTGAAAATGATGATATGGATGTCATATTTGGATTCCTCTCATTTTTCTAATCGATTTAGACATTTTATTTGTTCAATTTCGATTTACGGATTTAAAGATATGAATTATCTCATATTAAATGAAAAATAGAAAAAAATGAGAGAAACCTATGCCGACGGCTAGCCCTGGTGAACCTATGCCGTCGGCTTAGCCTGTGTCCAATCTTTTCCTTCGCGGGCTCTATGCCGACGGCCCCGACAAAAAGCCGTCGGTTTAGGCTCTGGCCGTCGGCATAGACCGCGTTCCTGTAGTGCCTAGAAGGAAATGTGTACACCATACAGCTGGTTTCACCTCTCTCCCTCTCTGGTCGCATGGACATGAATAGAAGGAAATGTGTACGGAATGGGTAGAGGAATTGGGATTGGCAAATTGTCGGAGGACAAATATAAGTTTTTTTGGCGAGGTGTATAGGAGTGTTGATCAGAGACCTTTCAAAAGATAGCTCCAACACCCATCATGAGAGTGTCAAGTGGTTCTCATTCCTACTAGTGATCGTACCTCCTATGTTTTACATCATTGCTAATTTGTGATCTTTATTAGATAGTAATTTTTTGTAACTATGATATGAAGGTCGTGTTGTTAATTTTATGTGATGCGAATCTGGTGATAACCATGCTTGCTATGAGATTGTTGTGAAAATGCTATGAATTTGAAAGGTTGGCTGCTAAACAGAAAAAATGTAGTAGTACAAAATTTCACAACCAGTTTTACAACATTCTCTGACTATATATAATCTTACGGACGAGTTTTGCTATGAAAGGAGTCGAAAACTGGCTTAATAAATGGAATATTAGCTCTAGTTATTGTAGGCGTTGACAATACTGATGCAGGGGTAGTGTTACAAAACCAACTGTAAAGTTATGCTTTCTCCTAGTGTTAGTTTCACTATAGATATCTTCAGCCCAACATGCATGCACAGCCCTAAAGTAGATGTAGTAAGAAAATGACCACCGGTCCTCTTTCATGTTTCAATGCATTTAGTTTACTCATAATAACTAAACTCTAAATTGACATATAAATCCTCTCAAGTTAAGTAGTAGCATCACATTTATAAACACTACGGGAGTGCATGTGAAAGCATGTACACACCAATTATTTATTTGTTAATTTAAGATTTTTAATATGTTAGTGACTATAAAAGAGAAAAAGAACATACTCTGAAATAGCTTTTAGCTCCTTCAAGTGGACATGCTGCAAAAGGTTGAAATCTAGTTTTGCGAGCTCGAGTAGAATTGGGTTGTGCCCTTCCTCTTCTTCATACTCTGAGATATAATGCAACGTTTCCACACTCTTACATGTCCTTGGCAATGGTCTATGAAGTGCACGTTTGGCAATTTACTTTATATAATATACATAGTTATATATGTCCTCTTATGATATTATTTTTTCTACCAAGAGACAACTTGTTTTTATCTGTGAAGAAAACAACTCTAAAAATATAGTAAGCTGTAAAAAGTGAAATAAGTTTGATTGTGTCTTTCAAGAGAAACATATACTCAAATTAAGTAGCTGCAGAGTAATATATATGAATCTTGTAGCATTCCTGGGCACAGATTTTTGCTATGAGAGAGGTAGGTTGGTATTGAGATGTATATACCTGGAGATACCCAATGTCCATGCTCTCTAAGCAGGCGAAACCGAAGAGCCTCTTCGTAGAGGCTGGCAGAGCTAGTGAGTTCATTCTCAAGGATTTCGCCTAACGCGTGGTGGATCTGGTCTTCAAAGAGGTGGTCTATTCCGAGATGTTGGAGGGCATCGACCAAGAAGATCCTGGAGCGGGTGCTCTTGCAAGTGGTAAACATCATGTGGACGTCCTGCTTCAGCTTGTCGGCTCTCGTCACCATCCATTCCTCGGACCTCTGCCATGCATGCATGCATGAATTATCGATGAATGGATGGATTGATGAATCTATTAACGGACGACGGGCTAGGTTTTTCATTTATATACCTGCAGTGGCTTGGGCTCGTAGTGGATGAAGAAGTCGCCCCATGGGGAGGGCTCGAAGCCGAGCTGCTGCTTCTCAAGAGTGACAGCAATGCCGGAAGGCGCCATGCAAAGAAAATGTATATATGCGTGCTTGCTGCTGGCTGGTTAGAGCTAGGCTGGGTGATTTGCGATCTGAGAGAGATCAATACATGCATGGTCTTTAAATACTCCCTCCGTCCTAAAATAAGTGTCTCAAAGTTGTCCAGAAGTGAATGTATCTATACTTGTTTCATGTCTAGATACATCCACTTTTTGACAAATCTAAGACAATTATTTTGGGACGGAGGGAGTAGTATTACTACTAGCTACTCCCGGCCGGCCAACAAGAGGGTGATTTTCGTACTGGACATTAAGCCTTTTTGTGGTTGTCGGAGAAGAAAAGCTTTGGATTCCAAAACGGTACCGTCGACACGTACGTTACCAACCACCGATCGAGAAATTCCAAGACTTTGCGGAGCTCATCCATTCTTTTCTTATCAGTTCATCGTCACCGTCGGGTCCGGGTCCTTCCCGCTCTACATGCAGCTCCACGAATCCCCCGCTTCGTACGCGTGGAATCCATCGAGGCCTCCTGCGCGACCAAAAAGCAGAGGGACCTACATCGCGCGCGTTGACCTGCCCTCACGTGCTGCACGCCTCCATTTCTTTTTCCTTCTTCTCTCGCGATGCATGGTGGTACTCGTACGTGCATATGTCGCGTGTACGTGTGACCCCACCCGGAGGCGGAGGATTAACTTTGCACGTACTCCCTCCGTTCCAAATTACTTGACTTGGATTTATCTAAATACGGATGTATCTAGACACTAAACAAGTATAGATACATCCGTATTTGGACAAAACCAAGTCAAGTAATTTGGAACGGAGGGAGTACCTAGCTAGGACAGTACTGGAGGTACATGCATGCATGCACGTACGTAACATTATTTCTTTTTCAGGGATCGCGCGGCGCTAGCTGCTGCATCGATCCATCCTCCATCCATCCTTCTTTGGCTCCGGCCTCTCCAGCGCCGGGAGGAAGAAACGCCGCCGCCGCCGCCGGCTACCGCAACAACCTCTCCTTCAGCATAATTAACGCCAAACCCCACCTGGGGAAAACAAAATCGATGGAACACGTACATGCATGCACTCAGTTGTTCATCTAACAAAATCGATGGGGAAAACAAAAATAATGCGACGACGCATAAAATAACACGCATTGAATGAAATGATAGTTAAAACCTTTTTTTGCTCCATGCCGGCTCTGATGTCCTTCTCCGGGGAAATTGAGGTAGTAGCAACATACATCACTTGTTCATCTAACAAGCGGACCCTACCGTGATGCTCCAGTCTCTCTGGCTGGTCCAGCCAACTTTCGCCGCCACTATAGAACCGAAGCCTATCGAACAAAACATCTCTATATGGGAATTACACAGTTTATATGCATAAAATAAATCTTTTTGAACATACATGAACTATCATTTTACATGCATACTAATAATTATAGTGTACATGCAATAATGGGTAATAACCATCCTTGTGCATAAAAAATTAACACGTGACGATAAGAGAGTGCATGAAATGATAGGTAATAACTAATAATTATAGGCATAAAATAAATCTTTTTAACACACATGAACTTTTCCTCATTTTACATGCAACTAATAATTATAGGGTATATGAAATAAAAGGTAATAACTATCAATCATGCATAAAATATTAAGGCATGACGATGAGAGTGTGCATGAAATGATAGGTAATAACTGACTACTACCAAACTTCTTATCACCCTTGATTTCACCAAGCATAGTCCGCCTACATTTTGGAAGCGAGTCACTCAAAGGGATCTAGTCTATCATGTTTTGTAGCATGCATGCAGGTTAAAGTGGGGGTATGATATGACGATGGAGTCAGACTTTGCGGGGCGGAAGGTGTATGCATAACCAGATGTCCTAATATAGGTGGTGGAGTCAGACTTTGAGGTCTATGTGGGTCTACATGGTGGAGAAAGTTGTATGCATAACCAGATGTCCTAATATAGGTGTTTGATGGACGGAACAGTAGAAAGAGGTGTATAAGGGACATGACAACTTCTCAAAGGTGTGTATGTATCTGACGAGGAAGGGATGTTCGTACGACCTAGAGAGTTGTATGAGCAGCACTAGATGACCGAGAGAAGTGCATGTGGGGTCAGCTGACTGAGAGATGTGTATGAGGGATTAAACGATTGAGAGAGGGAGAGCTCCATAGTATTCAAAGAAGTGAAGAAAGTTTGGACGATGTAGAGACATGTATGTGAGACGCTGAGACCGGATGACTAAGAGAAGTGCATGTAAACCTATTGTTTCATGTGTCTAAGGATTGCTTTTTGACTACCAAGACATCTCTGAGGGTGGTGGGGGTCATGTGTCCTTAATGTTGGTGGTGGCCGTCGGCTCATGTGGGGTGATGTATAGAGCACGCACGTCACAGCACCATGCTCCAGGGGCGCATGGAGGAGTTTGCGGCGACGCCCTCGAATATGATGACGCAACGACTCTATAGGGGTTTCGACGTGGCTTAGCATGAAATGGTTTGCGAGATAGTGTTACCATATGGTGATTTCCTCATTGGAGCGGTACATGTATAGTGCCACCACAGACATGGTCTCAGGGTTGGATAGCACAATGACCATGCCGACGACCACCTTATGCCCCAGCTAGAGCTTTACGGCAAAATCCCTTGATATAGTCGCATCCACTCCCAGGGTTGAAAGATAGTTGTTGCCTATCATTTCATTGATACATTTTTTTATCTTATGCACTGAATATTATTTCACGTGTCGTACCATTGTCGCGCGTTATTATTTTATATATAAAATGAAAGCATAAGACCCGTCATTCCATGTGCCCCCTCGTCGTCACCGTACTAGGGTCCTTCCTCTTATGCCAGAGATACATTTACCTACAATTTTAGGCATTGTGATTTTGTGCAAGGAGACAATTATTTCCTATAATTTTTTTATGTCGTATCATTATCGCGTGTTATGACTATATACATGAAATAATAGCTATTACCTACCATGTCATGCGAGATCCGACTGAGGTGTTGGAAACATATTAGACAGTTAACTTTTCCAGTTGCATGAAATAATAGGTGGAAGATCTTCCGTCAATTTTTTTGGCACTCCCCAAATTTCGGGGGATATAGCCATTGTTATTTTTATATTTTCCCACCTTCTTTTGTAGTTTTCCAAAATCCCTTTTTGATTTGGTAGTTTTCCGATTTGAGGTTTGGCACTTTGCCTACCCGATTTCACCACACATACATTTTTGTGGTTTCCCGCCCAATTTTCATCACTCGTGATTATTTAGGTATGATCTAGTCTGTAAAGATACATTATCATATACTAGGGGGCGTTATTATATTTTGCATTAAATGATGGGTATGTATTAACTATCATTTCATGTGCCACGTCGTGGCCATGTCGGTATGTTAGGATAGCTAGAGATTTTAGCACGGTTAATCTATATTCTTTCGTGAGCCGTAACTTCTCTTGGGAGAGAGAAAGGCAGGTTCAACCTTGGCAGACAACCAACATGCACTGTGTCCGTCTCGACCAATTAGAACGAAGCCCATGGATTGTGTGTTTGTTTAGATAAGCTGGGAGCCGTTGGATTGTGTGGACGTCTGCCGATGGATTGTGTGTGGGTGTGTGGGCTCCTGCTGGTGCTGTTCAATCACGTGTGTGTCAGAACATGCACTGCACACAATATACTCGTAGCTGATTAAGGCTAGATTGCATGCTCAAGGGATCATAGCTAAACTAAGACCAAATATTTGGCTCGGAACGAGCAAATTTTCCCCCAACTGTTTTGGAAGTGCAGAATTACGGGGTTTAATCTGATGTCGTGTCACGGGACAGAATTTTTGACTACTGCGCATGGAGTACTAGCAGCGCCCACAGTCCCACCTACTACTGTATGTCTATGCGTTTTAGGCTGACGCGCGCTACAAGTAATGCATGCTGGTAGCGCTGGTGTGCAAAAATACGCTCGCAGAAATTAGTATTAGCATGGCTCAAACAGGAAACAATATTAACAAACGATTATCTATAAGTTTTTCCCTGTCATCGTCACCGTGGGAAAAATCCATATCCTATTCTCTCGTCACCAGCCATGTTGCACATGGTCACAGTAGGTAGTACGAAGTGGATAAGGTAGAGCGCCAATTCCACCAAAATGAAATTTCGGGATATCTTGCCCGCCAAGATAATCCCGCCAGACATATTTGAATTTTGGTTTTGAAAATCTAGGCGGGGAGACAAAATTTATTTGGGAGCCTTCCCCTTGTTTTGTTTGGGCCGAACCCCACCCACCCACCAGACCACTCCCGCACCAGACCTCCATCCTATCTTCTTAGTGGTTGAGCTCAACCACTTTTTTGAGGGTATAAGCCTAAAATTTGGCTACCCACACACACCCGACAACACAAACCAAACATGGGCTAGCCACTTAAAAAATGGCTACCCACAACCACTTGGTGGCTAGCCACCTAACCAAACACACCCTTACACCCACACCAACTCCTCCAGATCCCCTTTTCCGAGGAGCCGTCGCCGGCCACATCCGGCGACTCTCCACGCTGCTGACCACCGCCCTCGCACCAGATCCTCCTCTTATCCCGATTCAGCGGAGTGGAACCGCCAAAATCGCCGCCGCACCATAAACCCTAGCGCCGGCGCTGGTCCCTGGCGGCGGTGGCGGCTGAAATCGGCTGAGGGATAGGAGGCCGTTGGCGGAGAGGCTGCTGCCTGCGCGCCCATCTGCATTTCTGTGAGTTTTTGTGGTGTACCTTGACCTTTTTGCAATTGCTTGGCTCTTTGAAATCACATAAATTCTGATTCTTTGTTGGGTAGCAATGTGTCTACCATATTCTGCAGCAGCTCCTTCGCTGGCCTGGACCAGAACCGTTGTGAGGGTGATGGCTGGTCGGTTTCAGGGTGGGTGCTGCTGGACCCGAAGCTGGCCTTCAACATTAGGGCTACTCAGTCAGAAGCTGGAGGCCAGAGGACGCGGTTCCAGCTGCTGGAGGGCATCTCGTGCTCCTTCCCCGGCTTCAGGGTCTAGTCCAGGTTTCCTCGGCCTCATATGTGTCCCTGGAGCCCACCACTGATCGGCGCGGTCGTAGACAGGTGGCTTGCTGGCGGGACGGCGCCTCTGCCCCCACCGAGAGCGACATTACCTACAACACATCTCAGGTGAGCTCCAGCTCTACGCCTCTGCTATCAGGTATGCCCATTGTTCCATGGCGTACTAGGGTTAGGATTTGGTCGTGATGCGTGTATATATGGCATGATAACAATTGAAGTGTTTTAAAGGTGCTCGATTCCTGATAACAATTAAAGTGTTGTCGTTGCAGCATACACATCTGCTATTTGTTGTCCAGTAAAAAATACTAACCTCCGATCCGAAATAACTTTCGGAGAGAACGTACGGCCGTAGTAAACTTTTTGTGTACAGCTTGCGAATGTTATTTCGGATCGGAGGGAGTAGTTGTTTTGCTATGATGATAAATTAATTGGCTCTGAGGACATACGAGAATTATGTCTCAGCCAGCACACTTGGAGACTGATATGCCACTTTACTTGGCTGTTTTTCGCTTTGTTCCGGTACACAATAGTGTTGATATACATGTATACCATCGTAGAGCACTCATTTGCACTGAAACTTAAAATGTTTTCTATTTTGAAGATTAATTTAAGTACGAAGCAACTGAGTTGATGTTGGTCACTAATATGTTTTTGCATTTGTTCGTGAGCTTACTTTTGATGGCTATTTCATGTTAGTGATGGATTACGACAGCTAGATGGTAATATGCCTATGCTTTAAATGTTTATAGTTTGTTATGTTTGTACCACTCGTTTGGTATGGTTGCTGCAGATGATGTCCTCCTGGACATGTTTCTATGCCCCCGTGTCTTAAGGTTTGACTCTGGTTTTGAGAGTTGACAATTTTAGTAGCTATTAAATGCTTCGGCTTGTTTTTTTTGTTACGCTGTGTTCCTGATATTGGCTTCATGCTAATTGCTTGCTTATGCTAGTTATAATAGTATAGTAAGCTTTAATTTGAGCCCATGTTTTGCCTACTCTTGATGCTAGAATTCTTGATCTAGTGTTTTTGTTGTCCAGGAACTTGGTCCTAGTAAAAAAATCCTGTCTTGTTCAATTTGGAATAGCTGCGGTTGCTGAATTACCTATATTTACCATGATGGCTTGCAAACTTAATTCTGGATCATATTTTTTTAATTGCATGACTGTGTATATGTATAATTGATCATGAACTTGATTTCTAATTGTTTTCTGGGATGCTTGAACTCTAGATCATTGAGCAGAATTGAATCTTCAGGCTCAAGTGTATTGCTCTCTAGTCATGATGTGTTTATTCTTTGGGTATAGAATGTTGTTCCAGTGCAAGTTTTTTCTAAATCTCACTCTGTTCCTTCCATGATGATGGTGCCATTTATTGTTTTGCTGTTGTTCATAGTGAATCGCACCCTATTTCTTGCATCCACTTGGTTGTTTACTAATTGAATTTTGGTGCCACACCTTTCACCAGGGAGGGATCAGGCCAACAATGCGTTCTGATGATGGGTAATGACAATTGTTCTTCACGGATGTTGTCTCTGCCATGGACCCTGGTACAAGAGAGCGGCAACGAGGAGATCATGGTGCTTTCTCGGCACAGTAAGGTCGTCATCACCGGTAACAACCGGACAAAGTCTGTGTTGGTCGGCCTGCAGTCTGTTGTCAAGAAGGCTGCTGGTCTCGGAGGCTGGCACAGCTGGTGAGTCCTGATTATGTAGGCGCCACGCTTAAACTTTACTTAGTTGCTGGTTCTGTATCTTGAGATTTCAATGCAAGTGAAAGAGTAATATCTCTTGGCTTTTCTTTCCAGAAAGTAGCTAGGCAAGCAATTTTAGTTTGAGACCAGTATCATGAGCTTAAAAGTTTATATATGAAAGCCATGCGATATCATCTTCTATCCCAGTAGACAGACCGTCTTGTAGGATGCTTCCCAGGTAACAAAATACCATCTTGTGCAGCCAGTGGTTTGGTACTTGTGTCACAACCAAAAAACCTGAACTAGTCGTGACTAGTTGTGACAACTCGCGTGACTTCGCCATGAGTTGGTACCCTAGCGACTCGGCCTGACTCATCTTAATCCTAGTTGCTTCACAACTAGGATTTGGGACCTGATTTGTACTGCCTTGTACAGGAGCTAGATCAAAGTGCTGCATGGGCGAGTTCACCTGGAGCTGCTGTCAGCCGTCTTCTGGCGACCACCTCCCCTAGACAGCCACGTCTCCAAGCTCTTTCTGCCCAACAAGCTGCTGCTGGTGAGCTCTCTCTCTCCTTCATCTTATTCTTGCAAAAAATGTTTCCTTTTCCCTATTGAATTGAGTGTCTGCTCCATTAACATTTGCACTTACTGGGGAGTAACTACTACCCAGATTGAACTGTCAATGGCTTGGAGTAACTACCTAACTCCTGTTGCATATTTACTAGTCCAATGAGCACTTACTTTGACCTGGGACTAATTCCAGGGAGTTGAAGTTGATTCTAAGTAGCGGAATGCTGCTTCATAAATATGACCTAACTGCTTCATGAGAATGGTATTGTTATGTCAATTGATGGCTGGAGTCGTCTCACCTAAACTGGCGTACATAGATAGGAGCTGACTGTTTCATTCACATTTCATACTTGCTTCTTCCTTTTTTTGAATTGCCAAACCTTTTGTATTGTTTCGCTGATGCTTGTTTCCTTGTGACAAACTCCGAATTGCTTAAGACTAAATGACATGATTAGCTAGACAACGCATTGAGGTCCTTGACCCTGGGAGCTAACATCATCGAGACGAGAAGTTTAGCTCCACTCACTTTTACTTGGTCCTTTAAGTAACTACACAACTCCTGTTGTATGTTTACTCGAAGCTGCTGTTCAGGAGCTCGTCGGCATCGGCACCTAGAGGTCTATTTTTTTATTTTCTTTGGAGGCAATCAAATTGATTGCTGCCACGCTATCCAGTAGTGTTCTGCATGGTGCTCTATTGTCATGGCCTTCGTGGAATGGCCATTCGTGTCTGTTGTGCTAGCCAAGCACTACACATTTTTGGTATTACCTGCTCCTGTCATCAATCCAATGGCCCAATATTGGTTTGTGGTGATGATTGCTTTATGTCTATTTAGTTGCTAGGTTTTAACTACTAAGAAGTTGATCTCTGGTCCAAGGCTAGTAGTCAATGGCCACATTGCTTTGTGGTGGTGATTGCAAAGTTTTGATATTACTTATGGTAGCTGTTCGCTGCTGTGGTAGTTTTTCCTTCTGTGCATGTGTGATGATTATTTAACTTGCATTTTCTCTTTTAAATTACCATATGACTGATTTGAAGGATTTGCTGGTGCAGACGATGGCGCCGAGGCTGCCACCAAACCAAAAGGAAGCTGATGATGATCCCCCTCCCTCGGCAGCGCTGTCCAGGGGTGCAAGTGATCTGCCTGGATGATTTAAACTTTAAGCGGTTGCAGCTGCGCACTGGCTAGACTGTTGTTGTTTCCTTTGTTGGCTTTTGACCGAGTTGTGGTTGCCAAGATGGCGCTGAATTGCTCTGGCCATGGAATTGGTCCGATTCATCGTTGTAAATAGTGATAAGCTTGATTACCAGTAATGTCCACCAGTGATGATATCCGTGTGCTCGTGACAGGAGCATCTACTGGAAATAGCTTGCACCTTCTATTTTTTCCAAGTGGAGAGGTATCGGCACCAGGTAGTTTAGTGTACATTTTGCGCGCCAACGTATTATACTATATATGAGTCTGTAAATGCGGTTTGAATGAAACGTGCAAAGTTAAGGAGTATGAAGCAGCTACTTATATACCTAGTTAGTTCCAATTTTGCTTGACTGATTAGCGACTGTGGCTCTCATCGTTTGCCACAAATGCATCTTGTTCGTGAGGCGATATATCATGTAAAGCCGCTAGGAACAGAATAGCACGCCAACTCTCCGTAGTAGCAGGCAGCTTGTTTGCGCCTGGTTGATTTGCTTGTACTCCCTCCGTTCCAATTTAATTGACTTGCTATTCACCACATTTGGATGTATCTATATATGTAAGGGAGTAGTCGGAAAGAAAAGAGGACAAGCCATCTTTGTATTTATAATATAGTAGAGACAAAAGCGACACAGCCTCCCACTCTGTAGACCCTAGAAAGATTAGGTTCTGCATTGATTTGACTGGAGAAAAAGTAGTACATAAAGTACTGCGGCTGGCCTTTACTTCGTTTGGTGGGGTGTGAATCCACGTCAACAATCCGTGGGAGCAACCATCTTAGCCGTCCAGGGTTTTCATCTTCTTCACTCTAAACCCTTCTTTCCTCTAGATCTGAAATGCTCTTCCTTTCATCAAACAGGCCACGCGTTGTTCATCTTCTTCTCACGCTCTCTTCCATGGCCCTTACTTCTATAAATAACAGGTGACCGTCACCAAGCCACGCGCGGTATCGCGCGGACTTGGACTTGGGACTTGGGCGAGGGCAGGGCAGGGCAGGGGAGAGGACGCCATGGCTGCTGCTTCTCCACATATGTCCGCGGCGAGGGCAGGGGAGAAACCGAGAAAATTCCTAATATTGTTGGAGTATTCATAAAATATGGTCTACTTTGTGTGATAATTGGATGTGTGCCATTTTCCGCCATCTTTTTTGTACTTGCTTCACAAAAAATGTCATGTTTTACAATAAAAAATAAACAATGATATTTATAAAAATATTTTGAAAAAACTCAGTTCTACAACATTGTTTGTCATACCAAGATACACCTATGTGTCAAATATGAGCACATTATCACAAATTACACCACGAGAATGATCATATCTATGTCATTTGAATCGAAACTTCTACATGTTCATATATGATTGACCTTTTTGTGAAGAAGTTTTTTGAAAACTTTTTCAAAACTCAAGTTTATCATTTTTCCTAGCAACTAGTACACATAAAAGGACTCCATGCCAAAGGATTTCATTTTCTGAGTATTTTTTCACTTTCTTTTATTTTGTTAAAAATAGTCAAAATGGACCCGTGCCATAGTTTGTGATAATGTGTCCATATTTGATACATAGTTGTGTCTTGGTATGGCAAACATTGTTGCCAAAAACAATTTCCAAATTATTTTTATAAATATCATTTTCCATTTTTTAAGTGCCAAAAATGATTTTTTTTATTAAGCAAGTACCAAAAATATGTTGCAAAAAGTAATATGCATGGTGAAAATGATGATATGGATGTCATATTTGGATTCCTCTCATTTTTCTAATCGATTTAGACATTTTATTTGTTCAATTTCGATTTACGGATTTAAAGATATGAATTATCTCATATTAAATGAAAAATAGAAAAAAAATGAGAGAAACCTATGCCGACGGCTAGCCCTGGTGAACCTATGCCGTCGGCTTAGCCCTGTGTCCAATCTTTTCCTTCGCGGGCTCTATGCCGACGGCCCCGACAAAAAGCCGTCGGTTTAGGCTCTGGCCGTCGGCATAGACCGTCGTTCCTGTAGTGCCTAGAAGGAAATGTGTACACCATACAGCTGGTTTCACCTCTCTCCCTCTCTGGTCGCATGGACATGAATAGAAGGAAATGTGTACGGAATGGGTAGAGGAATTGGGATTGGCAAATTGTCGGAGGACAAATATAAGTTTTTTTGGCGAGGTGTATAGGAGTGTTGATCAGAGACCTTTCAAAAGATAGCTCCAACACCCATCATGAGAGTGTCAAGTGGTTCTCATTCCTACTAGTGATCGTACCTCCTATGTTTTACATCATTGCTAATTTGTGATCTTTATTAGATAGTAATTTTTTGTAACTATGATATGAAGGTCGTGTTGTTAATTTTATGTGATGCGAATCTGGTGATAACCATGCTTGCTATGAGATTGTTGTGAAAATGCTATGAATTTGAAAGGTTGGCTGCTAAACAGAAAAAATGTAGTAGTACAAAATTTCACAACCAGTTTTACAACATTCTCTGACTATATATAATCTTACGGACGAGTTTTGCTATGAAAGGAGTCGAAAACTGGCTTAATAAATGGAATATTAGCTCTAGTTATTGTAGGCGTTGACAATACTGATGCAGGGGTAGTGTTACAAAACCAACTGTAAAGTTATGCTTTCTCCTAGTGTTAGTTTCACTATAGATATCTTCAGCCCAACATGCATGCACAGCCCTAAAGTAGATGTAGTAAGAAAATGACCACCGGTCCTCTTTCATGTTTCAATGCATTTAGTTTACTCATAATAACTAAACTCTAAATTGACATATAAATCCTCTCAAGTTAAGTAGTAGCATCACATTTATAAACACTACGGGAGTGCATGTGAAAGCATGTACACACCAATTATTTATTTGTTAATTTAAGATTTTTAATATGTTAGTGACTATAAAAGAGAAAAAGAACATACTCTGAAATAGCTTTTAGCTCCTTCAAGTGGACATGCTGCAAAAGGTTGAAATCTAGTTTTGCGAGCTCGAGTAGAATTGGGTTGTGCCCTTCCTCTTCTTCATACTCTGAGATATAATGCAACGTTTCCACACTCTTACATGTCCTTGGCAATGGTCTATGAAGTGCACGTTTGGCAATTTACTTTATATAATATACATAGTTATATATGTCCTCTTATGATATTATTTTTTCTACCAAGAGACAACTTGTTTTTATCTGTGAAGAAAACAACTCTAAAAATATAGTAAGCTGTAAAAAGTGAAATAAGTTTGATTGTGTCTTTCAAGAGAAACATATACTCAAATTAAGTAGCTGCAGAGTAATATATATGAATCTTGTAGCATTCCTGGGCACAGATTTTTGCTATGAGAGAGGTAGGTTGGTATTGAGATGTATATACCTGGAGATACCCTATGTCCATGCTCTCTAAGCAGGCGAAACCGAAGAGCCTCTTCGTAGAGGCTGGCAGAGCTAGTGAGTTCATTCTCAAGGATTTCGCCTAACGCGTGGTGGATCTGGTCTTCAAAGAGGTGGTCTATTCCGAGATGTTGGAGGGCATCGACCAAGAAGATCCTGGAGCGGGTGCTCTTGCAAGTGGTAAACATCATGTGGACGTCCTGCTTCAGCTTGTCGGCTCTCGTCACCATCCATTCCTCGGACCTCTGCCATGCATGCATGCATGAATTATCGATGAATGGATGGATTGATGAATCTATTAACGGACGACGGGCTAGGTTTTTCATTTATATACCTGCAGTGGCTTGGGCTCGTAGTGGATGAAGAAGTCGCCCCATGGGGAGGGCTCGAAGCCGAGCTGCTGCTTCTCAAGAGTGACAGCAATGCCGGAAGGCGCCATGCAAAGAAAATGTATATATGCGTGCTTGCTGCTGGCTGGTTAGAGCTAGGCTGGGTGATTTGCGATCTGAGAGAGATCAATACATGCATGGTCTTTAAATACTCCCTCCGTCCTAAAATAAGTGTCTCAAAGTTGTCCAGAAGTGAATGTATCTATACTTGTTTCATGTCTAGATACATCCACTTTTTGACAAATCTAAGACAATTATTTTGGGACGGAGGGAGTAGTATTACTACTAGCTACTCCCGGCCGGCCAACAAGAGGGTGATTTTCGTACTGGACATTAAGCCTTTTTGTGGTTGTCGGAGAAGAAAAGCTTTGGATTCCAAAACGGTACCGTCGACACGTACGTTACCAACCACCGATCGAGAAATTCCAAGACTTTGCGTGAGCTCATCCATTCTTTTCTTATCAGTTCATCGTCACCGTCGGGTCCGGGTCCTTCCCGCTCTACATGCAGCTCCACGAATCCCCCGCTTCGTACGCGTGGAATCCATCGAGGCCTCCTGCGCGACCAAAAAGCAGAGGGACCTACATCGCGCGCGTTGACCTGCCCCTCACGTGCTGCACGCCTCCATTTCTTTTTCCTTCTTCTCTCGCGATGCATGGTGGTACTCGTACGTGCATATGTCGCGTGTACGTGTGACCCCACCCGGAGGCGGAGGATTAACTTTGCACGTACTCCCTCCGTTCCAAATTACTTGACTTGGGTTTATCTAAATACGGATGTATCTAGACACTAAACAAGTATAGATACATCCGTATTTGGACAAAACCAAGTCAAGTAATTTGGAACGGAGGGAGTACCTAGCTAGGACAGTACTGGAGGTACATGCATGCATGCACGTACGTAACATTATTTCTTTTTCAGGGATCGCGCGGCGCTAGCTGCTGCATCGATCCATCCTCCATCCATCCTTCTTTGGCTCCGGCCTCTCCAGCGCCGGGAGGAAGAAACGCCGCCGCCGGCTACCGCAACAACCTCTCCTTCAGCATAATTAACGCCAAACCCCACCTGGGGAAAACAAAATCGATGGAACACGTACATGCATGCACTCAGTTGTTCATCTAACAAAATCGATGGGGAAAACAAAAATAATGCGACGACGCATAAAATAACACGCATTGAATGAAATGATAGTTAAAACCTTTTTTTGCTCCATGCCGGCTCTGATGTCCTTCTCCGGGGAAATTGAGGTAGTAGCAACATACATCACTTGTTCATCTAACAAGCGGACCCTACCGTGATGCTCCAGTCTCTCTGGCTGGTCCAGCCAACTTTCGCCGCCACTATAGAACCGAAGCCTATCGAACAAAACATCTCTATATGGGAATTACACAGTTTATATGCATAAAATAAATCTTTTTGAACATACATGAACTATCATTTTACATGCATACTAATAATTATAGTGTACATGCAATAATGGGTAATAACCATCCTTGTGCATAAAAAATTAACACGTGACGATAAGAGAGTGCATGAAATGATAGGTAATAACTAATAATTATAGGCATAAAATAAATCTTTTTAACACACATGAACTTTTCCTCATTTTACATGCAACTAATAATTATAGGGTATATGAAATAAAAGGTAATAACTATCAATCATGCATAAAATATTAAGGCATGACGATGAGAGTGTGCATGAAATGATAGGTAATAACTGACTACTACCAAACTTCTTATCACCCTTGATTTCACCAAGCATAGTCCGCCTACATTTTGGAAGCGAGTCACTCAAAGGGATCTAGTCTATCATGTTTTGTAGCATGCATGCAGGTTAAAGTGGGGGTATGATATGACGATGGAGTCAGACTTTGAGGTCTATGTGGGTCTACATGGTGGAGAAAGTTGTATGCATAACCAGATGTCCTAATATAGGTGTTTGATGGACGGAACAGTAGAAAGAGGTGTATAAGGGACATGACAACTTCTCAAAGGTGTGTATGTATCTGACGAGGAAGGGATGTTCGTACGACCTAGAGAGTTGTATGAGCAGCACTAGATGACCGAGAGAAGTGCATGTGGGGTCAGCTGACTGAGAGATGTGTATGAGGGATTAAACGATTGAGAGAGGGAGAGCTCCATAGTATTCAAAGAAGTGAAGAAAGTTTGGACGATGTAGAGACATGTATGTGAGACGCTGAGACCGGATGACTAAGAGAAGTGCATGTAAACCTATTGTTTCATGTGTCTAAGGATTGCTTTTTGACTACCAAGACATCTCTGAGGGTGGTGGGGGTCATGTGTCCTTAATGTTGGTGGTGGCCGTCGGCTCATGTGGGGTGATGTATAGAGCACGCACGTCACAGCACCATGCTCCAGGGGCGCATGGAGGAGTTTGCGGCGACGCCCTCGAATATGATGACGCAACGAACCAGATGTCCTAATATAGGTGGTGGAGTCAGACTTTGAGGTCTATGTGGGTCTACATGGTGGAGAAAGTTGTATGCATAACCAGATGTCCTAATATAGGTGTTTGATGGACGGAACAGTAGAAAGAGGTGTATAAGGGACATGACAACTTCTCAAAGGTGTGTATGTATCTGACGAGGAAGGGATGTTCGTACGACCTAGAGAGTTGTATGAGCAGCACTAGATGACCGAGAGAAGTGCATGTGGGGTCAGCTGACTGAGAGATGTGTATGAGGGATTAAACGATTGAGAGAGGGAGAGCTCCATAGTATTCAAAGAAGTGAAGAAAGTTTGGACGATGTAGAGACATGTATGTGAGACGCTGAGACCGGATGACTAAGAGAAGTGCATGTAAACCTATTGTTTCATGTGTCTAAGGATTGCTTTTTGACTACCAAGACATCTCTGAGGGTGGTGGGGGTCATGTGTCCTTAATGTTGGTGGTGGCCGTCGGCTCATGTGGGGTGATGTATAGAGCACGCACGTCACAGCACCATGCTCCAGGGGCGCATGGAGGAGTTTGCGGCGACGCCCTCGAATATGATGACGCAACGACTCTATAGGGGTTTCGACGTGGCTTAGCATGAAATGGTTTGCGAGATAGTGTTACCATATGGTGATTTCCTCATTGGAGCGGTACATGTATAGTGCCACCACAGACATGGTCTCAGGGTTGGATAGCACAATGACCATGCCGACGACCACCTTATGCCCCAGCTAGAGCTTTACGGCAAAATCCCTTGATATAGTCGCATCCACTCCCAGGGTTGAAAGATAGTTGTTGCCTATCATTTCATTGATACATTTTTTTATCTTATGCACTGAATATTATTTCATGTGTCGTACCATTGTCGCGCGTTATTATTTTATATATAAAATGAAAGCATAAGACCCGTCATTCCATGTGCCCCCTCGTCGTCACCGTACTAGGGTCCTTCCTCTTATGCCAGAGATACATTTACCTACAATTTTAGGCATTGTGATTTTGTGCAAGGAGACAATTATTTCCTATAATTTTTTTATGTCGTATCATTATCGCGTGTTATGACTATATACATGAAATAATAGCTATTACCTACCATGTCATGCGAGATCCGACTGAGGTGTTGGAAACATATTAGACAGTTAACTTTTCCAGTTGCATGAAATAATAGGTGGAAGATCTTCCGTCAATTTTTTTGGCACTCCCCAAATTTCGGGGGATATAGCCATTGTTATTTTTATATTTTCCCACCTTCTTTTGTAGTTTTCCAAAATCCCTTTTTGATTTGGTAGTTTTCCCGATTTGAGGTTTGGCACTTTGCCTACCCGATTTCACCACACATACATTTTTGTGGTTTCCCGCCCAATTTTCATCACTCGTGATTATTTAGGTATGATCTAGTCTGTAAAGATACATTATCATATACTAGGGGGCGTTATTATATTTTGCATTAAATGATGGGTATGTATTAACTATCATTTCATGTGCCACGTCGTGGCCATGTCGGTATGTTAGGATAGCTAGAGATTTTAGCACGGTTAATCTATATTCTTTCGTGAGCCGTAACTTCTCTTGGGAGAGAGAAAGGCAGGTTCAACCTTGGCAGACAACCAACATGCACTGTGTCCGTCTCGACCAATTAGAACGAAGCCCATGGATTGTGTGTTTGTTTAGATAAGCTGGGAGCCGTTGGATTGTGTGGACGTCTGCCGATGGATTGTGTGTGGGTGTGTGGGCTCCTGCTGGTGCTGTTCAATCACGTGTGTGTCAGAACATGCACTGCACACAATATACTCGTAGCTGATTAAGGCTAGATTGCATGCTCAAGGGATCATAGCTAAACTAAGACCAAATATTTGGCTCGGAACGAGCAAATTTTCCCCCAACTGTTTTGGAAGTGCAGAATTACGGGGTTTAATCTGATGTCGTGTCACGGGACAGAATTTTTGACTACTGCGCATGGAGTACTAGCAGCGCCCACAGTCCCACCTACTACTGTATGTCTATGCGTTTTAGGCTGACGCGCGCTACAAGTAATGCATGCTGGTAGCGCTGGTGTGCAAAAATACGCTCGCAGAAATTAGTATTAGCATGGCTCAAACAGGAAACAATATTAACAAACGATTATCTATAAGTTTTTCCCTGTCATCGTCACCGTGGGAAAAATCCATATCCTATTCTCTCGTCACCAGCCATGTTGCACATGGTCACAGTAGGTAGTACGAAGTGGATAAGGTAGAGCGCCAATTCCACCAAAATGAAATTTCGGGATATCTTGCCCGCCAAGATAATCCCGCCAGACATATTTGAATTTTGGTTTTGAAAATCTAGGCGGGGAGACAAAATTTATTTGGGAGCCTTCCCCTTGTTTTGTTTGGGCCGAACCCCACCCACCCACCAGACCACTCCCGCACCAGACCTCCATCCTATCTTCTTAGTGGTTGAGCTCAACCACTTTTTTGAGGGTATAAGCCTAAAATTTGGCTACCCACACACACCCGACAACACAAACCAAACATGGGCTAGCCACTTAAAAAATGGCTACCCACAACCACTTGGTGGCTAGCCACCTAACCAAACACACCCTTACACCCACACCAACTCCTCCAGATCCCCTTTTCCGAGGAGCCGTCGCCGGCCACATCCGGCGACTCTCCACGCTGCTGACCACCGCCCTCGCACCAGATCCTCCTCTTATCCCGATTCAGCGGAGTGGAACCGCCAAAATCGCCGCCGCACCATAAACCCTAGCGCCGGCGCTGGTCCCTGGCGGCGGTGGCGGCTGAAATCGGCTGAGGGATAGGAGGCCGTTGGCGGAGAGGCTGCTGCCTGCGCGCCCTCGCAGTCGATGCCGACTTCAACAAGCTCGTCGAGTGCAGCCACGCTCGTGGCCGCGCTCGGGTCCTGAGCCAAAACGGACACCACCGTCGCCTCCACGAGGCCGCCGTAGACCTTCGTCTCCGGCAGCAGCTCTTTCGCCGGCCGGCGCCATGGCGTGGACGACGAGGAGAACATGGTGTGGCGACCCCTGCGGCTGGGAGGACGTCTCCGCTCCTGTACGTATATACTGTTCTTGCATTTCTTCCCCTGTCTTTCTTCTCCGTCAGAATAGATTTTTCTGTAGGACTCATCTCATCTTTTGTGTTCTTGGATTCCTAGGCCGTGGATGAGTGTATTGATTGTGCGTCCCTATTTTTTTCGTTTGGGCAGAACTGCAGCTTGGAGTCATCATTTTCGCCTAGCATCTGGAAGCTGGAGACACCGTCAGATTTATTTTCCATTGCTACGCATCTTGATTTTGTTTCAACAACTTCACGGCTTTAAGACCACTGAGATCATCATGAACTGCACCCAGCTTAGAACTATGTAAGCTACCACTAGCTAATATCTGATCTGGTTTATAGTACTAGTTCATACCATTGTGCTTGGTAACCTGAATCACGCAGGCTGCTAAAACAAAATGTGGCCCGTGTTTTGATTTTCTGTTTGTTTCAGCTACCTGAGAGCTAGCCTCCCCGCGTCGGCTAGCTCGTCCACCACACCATCTTGTATGTCACCGTCCTCTTCTTTGACTACATGCTCATGCTATTTTTTTGTTTTCTTCCCCAACGCCTATGGTTTGTTGGTCTGATGCACGTGTTAAATGCAGGGACTTATCCAACAACCTGTTGTGGGGCACGATATCGGCGTTGATCGGGAGCATGGCGCCCATCTGCATTTCCTGTGAGTTTTTGTGGTGTACCTTGACCTTTTTGCAATTGCTTGGCTCTTTGAAATCACATAAATTCTGATTCTTTGTTGGGTAGCAATGTGTCTACCATATTCTGCAGCAGCTCCTTCGCTGGCCTGGACCAGAACCGTTGTGAGGGTGATGGCTGGTCGGTTTCAGGGTGGGTGCTGCTGGACCCGAAGCTGGCCTTCAACATTAGGGCTACTCAGTCAGAAGCTGGAGGCCAGAGGACGCGGTTCCAGCTGCTGGAGGGCATCTCGTGCTCCTTCCCCGGCTTCAGGGTCTAGTCCAGGTTTCCTCGGCCTCATATGTGTCCCTGGAGCCCACCACTGATCGGCGCGGTCGTAGACAGGTGGCTTGCTGGCGGGACGGCGCCTCTGCCCCCACCGAGAGCGACATTACCTACAACACATCTCAGGTGAGCTCCAGCTCTACGCCTCTGCTATCAGGTATGCCCATTGTTCCATGGCGTACTAGGGTTAGGATTTGGTCGTGATGCGTGTATATATGGCATGATAACAATTGAAGTGTTTTAAAGGTGCTCGATTCCTGATAACAATTAAAGTGTTGTCGTTGCAGCATACACATCTGCTATTTGTTGTCCAGTAAAAAATAGTTGTTTTGCTATGATGATAAATTAATTGGCTCTGAGGACATACGAGAATTATGTCTCAGCCAGCACACTTGGAGACTGATATGCCACTTTACTTGGCTGTTTTTCGCTTTGTTCCGGTACACAATAGTGTTGATATACATGTATACCATCGTAGAGCACTCATTTGCACTGAAACTTAAAATGTTTTCTATTTTGAAGATTAATTTAAGTACGAAGCAACTGAGTTGATGTTGGTCACTAATATGTTTTTGCATTTGTTCGTGAGCTTACTTTTGATGGCTATTTCATGTTAGTGATGGATTACGACAGCTAGATGGTAATATGCCTATGCTTTAAATGTTTATAGTTTGTTATGTTTGTACCACTCGTTTGGTATGGTTGCTGCAGATGATGTCCTCCTGGACATGTTTCTATGCCCCCGTGTCTTAAGGTTTGACTCTGGTTTTGAGAGTTGACAATTTTAGTAGCTATTAAATGCTTCGGCTTGTTTTTTTTGTTACGCTGTGTTCCTGATATTGGCTTCATGCTAATTGCTTGCTTATGCTAGTTATAATAGTATAGTAAGCTTTAATTTGAGCCCATGTTTTGCCTACTCTTGATGCTAGAATTCTTGATCTAGTGTTTTTGTTGTCCAGGAACTTGGTCCTAGTAAAAAAATCCTGTCTTGTTCAATTTGGAATAGCTGCGGTTGCTGAATTACCTATATTTACCATGATGGCTTGCAAACTTAATTCTGGATCATATTTTTTTAATTGCATGACTGTGTATATGTATAATTGATCATGAACTTGATTTCTAATTGTTTTCTGGGATGCTTGAACTCTAGATCATTGAGCAGAATTGAATCTTCAGGCTCAAGTGTATTGCTCTCTAGTCATGATGTGTTTATTCTTTGGGTATAGAATGTTGTTCCAGTGCAAGTTTTTTCTAAATCTCACTCTGTTCCTTCCATGATGATGGTGCCATTTATTGTTTTGCTGTTGTTCATAGTGAATCGCACCCTATTTCTTGCATCCACTTGGTTGTTTACTAATTGAATTTTGGTGCCACACCTTTCACCAGGGAGGGATCAGGCCAACAATGCGTTCTGATGATGGGTAATGACAATTGTTCTTCACGGATGTTGTCTCTGCCATGGACCCTGGTACAAGAGAGCGGCAACGAGGAGATCATGGTGCTTTCTCGGCACAGTAAGGTCGTCATCACCGGTAACAACCGGACAAAGTCTGTGTTGGTCGGCCTGCAGTCTGTTGTCAAGAAGGCTGCTGGTCTCGGAGGCTGGCACAGCTGGTGAGTCCTGATTATGTAGGCGCCACGCTTAAACTTTACTTAGTTGCTGGTTCTGTATCTTGAGATTTCAATGCAAGTGAAAGAGTAATATCTCTTGGCTTTTCTTTCCAGAAAGTAGCTAGGCAAGCAATTTTAGTTTGAGACCAGTATCATGAGCTTAAAAGTTTATATATGAAAGCCATGCGATATCATCTTCTATCCCAGTAGACAGACCGTCTTGTAGGATGCTTCCCAGGTAACAAAATACCATCTTGTGCAGCCAGTGGTTTGGTACTTGTGTCACAACCAAAAAACCTGAACTAGTCGTGACTAGTTGTGACAACTCGCGTGACTTCGCCATGAGTTGGTACCCTAGCGACTCGGCCTGACTCATCTTAATCCTAGTTGCTTCACAACTAGGATTTGGGACCTGATTTGTACTGCCTTGTACAGGAGCTAGATCAAAGTGCTGCATGGGCGAGTTCACCTGGAGCTGCTGTCAGCCGTCTTCTGGCGACCACCTCCCCTAGACAGCCACGTCTCCAAGCTCTTTCTGCCCAACAAGCTGCTGCTGGTGAGCTCTCTCTCTCTCCTTCATCTTATTCTTGCAAAAAATGTTTCCTTTTCCCTATTGAATTGAGTGTCTGCTCCATTAACATTTGCACTTACTGGGGAGTAACTACTACCCAGATTGAACTGTCAATGGCTTGGAGTAACTACCTAACTCCTGTTGCATATTTACTAGTCCAATGAGCACTTACTTTGACCTGGGACTAATTCCAGGGAGTTGAAGTTGATTCTAAGTAGCGGAATGCTGCTTCATAAATATGACCTAACTGCTTCATGAGAATGGTATTGTTATGTCAATTGATGGCTGGAGTCGTCTCACCTAAACTGGCGTACATAGATAGGAGCTGACTGTTTCATTCACATTTCATACTTGCTTCTTCCTTTTTTTGAATTGCCAAACCTTTTGTATTGTTTCGCTGATGCTTGTTTCCTTGTGACAAACTCCGAATTGCTTAAGACTAAATGACATGATTAGCTAGACAACGCATTGAGGTCCTTGACCCTGGGAGCTAACATCATCGAGACGAGAAGTTTAGCTCCACTCACTTTTACTTGGTCCTTTAAGTAACTACACAACTCCTGTTGTATGTTTACTCGAAGCTGCTGTTCAGGAGCTCGTCGGCATCGGCACCTAGAGGTCTATTTTTTTATTTTCTTTGGAGGCAATCAAATTGATTGCTGCCACGCTATCCAGTAGTGTTCTGCATGGTGCTCTATTGTCATGGCCTTCGTGGAATGGCCATTCGTGTCTGTTGTGCTAGCCAAGCACTACACATTTTTTGGTATTACCTGCTCCTGTCATCAATCCAATGGCCCAATATTGGTTTGTGGTGATGATTGCTTTATGTCTATTTAGTTGCTAGGTTTTAACTACTAAGAAGTTGATCTCTGGTCCAAGGCTAGTAGTCAATGGCCACATTGCTTTGTGGTGGTGATTGCAAAGTTTTGATATTACTTATGGTAGCTGTTCGCTGCTGTGGTAGTTTTTCCTTCTGTGCATGTGTGATGATTATTTAACTTGCATTTTCTCTTTTAAATTACCATATGACTGATTTGAAGGATTTGCTGGTGCAGACGATGGCGCCGAGGCTGCCACCAAACCAAAAGGAAGCTGATGATGATCCCCCTCCCGCGGCAGCGCTGTCCAGGGGTGCAAGTGATCTGCCTGGATGATTTAAACTTTAAGCGGTTGCAGCTGCGCACTGGCTAGACTGTTGTTGTTTCCTTTGTTGGCTTTTGACCGAGTTGTGGTTGCCAAGATGGCGCTGAATTGCTCTGGCCATGGAATTGGTCCGATTCATCGTTGTAAATAGTGATAAGCTTGATTACCAGTAATGTCCACCAGTGATGATATCCGTGTGCTCGTGACAGGAGCATCTACTGGAAATAGCTTGCACCTTCTATTTTTTCCAAGTGGAGAGGTATCGGCACCAGGTAGTTTAGTGTACATTTTGCGCGCCAACGTATTATACTATATATGAGTCTGTAAATGCGGTTTGAATGAAACGTGCAAAGTTAAGGAGTATGAAGCAGCTACTTATATACCTAGTTAGTTCCAATTTTGCTTGACTGATTAGCGACTGTGGCTCTCATCGTTTGCCACAAATGCATCTTGTTCGTGAGGCGATATATCATGTAAAGCCGCTAGGAACAGAATAGCACGCCAACTCTCCGTAGTAGCAGGCAGCTTGTTTGCGCCTGGTTGATTTGCTTGTACTCCCTCCGTTCCAATTTAATTGACTTGCTATTCACCACATTTGGATGTATCTATATATGTAAGGGAGTAGTCGGAAAGAAAAGAGGACAAGCCATCTTTGTATTTATAATATAGTAGAGACAAAAGCGACACAGCCTCCCACTCTGTAGACCCTAGAAAGATTAGGTTCTGCATTGATTTGACTGGAGAAAAAGTAGTACATAAAGTACTGCGGCTGGCCTTTACTTCGTTTGGTGGGGTGTGAATCCACGTCAACAATCCGTGGGAGCAACCATCTTAGCCGTCCAGGGTTTTCATCTTCTTCACTCTAAACCCTTCTTTCCTCTAGATCTGAAATGCTCTTCCTTTCATCAAACAGGCCACGCGTTGTTCATCTTCTTCTCACGCTCTCTTCCATGGCCCTTACTTCTATAAATAACAGGTGACCGTCACCAAGCCGCGCGCGGTATCGCGCGGACTTGGACTTGGGACTTGGGCGAGGGCAGGGCAGGGCAGGGCAGGGGAGAGGACGCCATGGCTGCTGCTTCTCCACATATGTCCGCGGCGAGGGCAGGGGAGGCCATGGCTGCTGCTTCTCCACACATGTCCGCGGCGAGCCAAGCCACTCTTGGTGTTTTGCATGCTGCTCTGTGTCATGGCCAGATTGCGAGTGGTATTTTTATCTTCTTGATGTACTCTAAGACAGCCATTTGACCATGAATGCGTTGATGTTGCTGACCATGCCGCCGGAGAGCTCGGGCATAGCACCTTTCAAAAGGTGACCGCCGCTTTGCGTAAGTTGGCATACGGTATTCCGGTGGATTTAGTTGATGACCACTTGGCCATGGGTGAGAGTCAAGCCATCATGTGTGTCAAGCGGTTTGCAGTTGGAGTTGTGCAAGTTTTTGGTACAGAATATTTGAGAGCTCCCAATGCTGCAGACACGGCTAGGCTTCTGGAGCACAACGCCGCTCGGGGGTTCCCAGGTATGCTTGGCTCTATTGATTGTATGCACTGGAGTTGGAAAAACTGTCCCGCGGCTTGGCATGGACAATTCCAAGGCCACAAAAAAGATTCAACTATAATTCTTGAAGCGGCGGCCGATCATGAGACTTGGATTTGGCATGCTTTTTTGGTATGCCCGGATCTCTCAATGACATCAACGTTGTTCAACGGTCACCACTCATGAATAAGATTGCAAATGGTAAGACTCATCCGGTGGAGTTTGTAGCAAATGGCCATACATACAACTATGGCTATTATCTTGCGGATGTCATCTACCCAAAGTGGCAAACATTTGTCAAGCCGGTTAAGAATCCGGAAGGTAGAAAAGAGCTTGATTTCCACAATGCTCAAGCGGCGGCTAGGAAAGATGTGGAGAGAGCATTTGGGATTTTGCAAGCCCAATTTGCTATTGTCAGAGGGCCGGCTAGATTTTGGGATCAAGACATGCTTTGGTACATCATGACCGCTTGTGTGATTATGCATAACATGATCATCGAGAATGAGCGGGGGTAAGATTTAGACTACACCCACTATGAGTTGATGGGTCATCCCGTGCGAGTGCGGAGGAGGGCGGAGAGGGTGGCCCGGTTTGTTGCATCTTATCATGCCATTCGACGCAATGAAACGCATAATGAACTTCAAAAAGATCTAATCGAGGAGTGGTGGGCATGGAATGGGCAACAATGAGTTGGTGAACTATGCATTCTATTGTTGTATGAACTATTTATTGTGTGATGAACTATTTATTTGTGTTGTAATAATTAAACTATTTATTGTTGATTTATTGTGCGTATGTTTGATTTTCTTGGTTGTATGTTGAAGTACAAATCTTGTTTGTGATTGCCGCGCGCGCTGCGGTTTTTGGGCGTCTGCTGGAGCGCTGCGTTTCGGCGCGCTAAACTATAGCGCTGCTGGAAAAGCAAAACCGGCGCCCCGCGCGCAAAAACGGCTTTTTGGCGCTGCAAAGAAAATATAGCGCGCCGCGCCGAAGCACGTCTGTTGGAGATGCTCTTAGATTGCTCCAGCCCAAGCACGCTTAACTTTTGAGTTCGTTTCAAATTAGCTTCCAAATGAGATGTTAGAACTTACTGATATTAGTATCATATCAATCATATTAACCCCTCGGTTACGATTTTATACTTTTTTATTGTTTAAATTTTAAAATTTGTTTGAATAAGTAACAATAATTATGTAATAATATTTTGAATAAATAACAATAAAATATATTTTACTTTATTTTCTCCTTTTTACATTTAATATGGAATAATTCATATCATCTTTTGCATCATGTATATGACGTTTTACAACATATTTTTTGTACTTGCTTAATAAAAAAGTCATTTTGGCACTTAAAATGGAAAAAATAATATTTATAAAAATATTTTGAAAAAACTCAGTTCTGCAACATTGTTTGTCATAACAAGATACACATATGTGTCAAATATGGGCACATTATCACAAACTATGGCACGAGAATAGTCATAACTTGGTCATTTGACTCGAAACTTTTACATGTTTATACACAATTGACATTTTTGTGCAGAAGTTTTTTGTAAACTTTGTCAAACTCAAGTTTATCATTTTAGCTAGCAACTAGTACACATAAAAGGACTTCATGCCAAAGAATTTCATTTTCTGAGTATTTTTTTCAGTTTCTTTTATTTTGTTTAAAAAATGGTCAAAATGTTCGCCGTGCCTATTCATCGAAAGGGGTTGCATTTTACAAAACTATCAACGGTTCTGTGATATAACCACTACTGGTGTAGCTTAAAATGAATTTTGTAAAAATTTCAGAGCAAACTACCACACACTTGTAGTTCAAAATTCAATTACTTTCGGGAAATAGGCATAAAGTCATTTAAATAGGCGAAATTAGGTAGAAACCGAGAAAATTCCTAATATTGTTGGAGTATTCATAAAATATGGTCTACTTTGTGTGATAATTGGATGGGTGCCATTTTCCGCCATCTTTTTTGTACTTGCTTCACAAAAAATGTCATGTTTTACAATAAAAAATAAACAATGATATTTATAAAAATATTTTGAAAAAACTCAGTTCTACAACATTGTTTGTCATACCAAGATACACCTATGTGTCAAATATGGCACATTATCACAAATTACACCACGAGAATGATCATATCTATGTCATTTGAATCGAAACTTCTACATGTTCATATATGATTGACCTTTTTGTGAAGAAGTTTTTTGAAAACTTTTTCAAAACTCAAGTTTATCATTTTTCCTAGCAACTAGTACACATAAAAGGACTCCATGCCAAAGGATTTCATTTTCTGAGTATTTTTTCACTTTCTTTTATTTTGTTAAAAAATAGTCAAAATGGACCCGTGCCATAGTTTGTGATAATGTGTCCATATTTGATACATAGTTGTGTCTTGGTATGGCAAACATTGTTGCCAAAAACAATTTCCAAATTATTTTTATAAATATCATTTTCCATTTTTTAAGTGCCAAAAATGATTTTTTTATTAAGCAAGTACCAAAAATATGTTGCAAAAAGTAATATGCATGGTGAAAATGATGATATGGATGTCATATTTGGATTCCTCTCATTTTTCTAATCGATTTAGACATTTTATTTGTTCAATTTCGATTTACGGATTTAAAGATATGAATTATCTCATATTAAATGAAAAATAGAAAAAAATGAGAGAAACCTATGCCGACGGCTAGCCCTGGTGAACCTATGCCGTCGGCTTAGCCCTGTGTCCAATCTTTTCCTTCGCGGGCTCTATGCCGACGGCCCCGACAAAAAGCCGTCGGTTTAGGCTCTGGCCGTCGGCATAGACCGCCGTTCCTGTAGTGCCTAGAAGGAAATGTGTACACCATACAGCTGGTTTCACCTCTCCCCTCTCTGGTCGCATGGACATGAATAGAAGGAAATGTGTACGGAATGGGTAGAGGAATTGGGATTGGCAAATTGTCGGAGGACAAATATAAGTTTTTTTGGCGAGGTGTATAGGAGTGTTGATCAGAGACCTTTCAAAAGATAGCTCCAACACCCATCATGAGAGTGTCAAGTGGTTCTCATTCCTACTAGTGATCGTACCTCCTATGTTTTACATCATTGCTAATTTGTGATCTTTATTAGATAGTAATTTTTTGTAACTATGATATGAAGGTCGTGTTGTTAATTTTATGTGATGCGAATCTGGTGATAACCATGCTTGCTATGAGATTGTTGTGAAAATGCTATGAATTTGAAAGGTTGGCTGCTAAACAGAAAAAATGTAGTAGTACAAAATTTCACAACCAGTTTTACAACATTCTCTGACTATATATAATCTTACGGACGAGTTTTGCTATGAAAGGAGTCGAAAACTGGCTTAATAAATGGAATATTAGCTCTAGTTATTGTAGGCGTTGACAATACTGATGCAGGGGTAGTGTTACAAAACCAACTGTAAAGTTATGCTTTCTCCTAGTGTTAGTTTCACTATAGATATCTTCAGCCCAACATGCATGCACAGCCCTAAAGTAGATGTAGTAAGAAAATGACCACCGGTCCTCTTTCATGTTTCAATGCATTTAGTTTACTCATAATAACTAAACTCTAAATTGACATATAAATCCTCTCAAGTTAAGTAGTAGCATCACATTTATAAACACTACGGGAGTGCATGTGAAAGCATGTACACACCAATTATTTATTTGTTAATTTAAGATTTTTAATATGTTAGTGACTATAAAAGAGAAAAAGAACATACTCTGAAATAGCTTTTAGCTCCTTCAAGTGGACATGCTGCAAAAGGTTGAAATCTAGTTTTGCGAGCTCGAGTAGAATTGGGTTGTGCCCTTCCTCTTCTTCATACTCTGAGATATAATGCAACGTTTCCACACTCTTACATGTCCTTGGCAATGGTCTATGAAGTGCACGTTTGGCAATTTACTTTATATAATATACATAGTTATATATGTCCTCTTATGATATTATTTTTTCTACCAAGAGACAACTTGTTTTTATCTGTGAAGAAAACAACTCTAAAAATATAGTAAGCTGTAAAAAGTGAAATAAGTTTGATTGTGTCTTTCAAGAGAAACATATACTCAAATTAAGTAGCTGCAGAGTAATATATATGAATCTTGTAGCATTCCTGGGCACAGATTTTTGCTATGAGAGAGGTAGGTTGGTATTGAGATGTATATACCTGGAGATACCCAATGTCCATGCTCTCTAAGCAGGCGAAACCGAAGAGCCTCTTCGTAGAGGCTGGCAGAGCTAGTGAGTTCATTCTCAAGGATTTCGCCTAACGCGTGGTGGATCTGGTCTTCAAAGAGGTGGTCTATTCCGAGATGTTGGAGGGCATCGACCAAGAAGATCCTGGAGCGGGTGCTCTTGCAAGTGGTAAACATCATGTGGACGTCCTGCTTCAGCTTGTCGGCTCTCGTCACCATCCATTCCTCGGACCTCTGCCATGCATGCATGCATGAATTATCGATGAATGGATGGATTGATGAATCTATTAACGGACGACGGGCTAGGTTTTTCATTTATATACCTGCAGTGGCTTGGGCTCGTAGTGGATGAAGAAGTCGCCCCATGGGGAGGGCTCGAAGCCGAGCTGCTGCTTCTCAAGAGTGACAGCAATGCCGGAAGGCGCCATGCAAAGAAAATGTATATATGCGTGCTTGCTGCTGGCTGGTTAGAGCTAGGCTGGGTGATTTGCGATCTGAGAGAGATCAATACATGCATGGTCTTTAAATACTCCCTCCGTCCTAAAATAAGTGTCTCAAAGTTGTCCAGAAGTGAATGTATCTATACTTGTTTCATGTCTAGATACATCCACTTTTTGACAAATCTAAGACAATTATTTTGGGACGGAGGGAGTAGTATTACTACTAGCTACTCCCGGCCGGCCAACAAGAGGGTGATTTTCGTACTGGACATTAAGCCTTTTTGTGGTTGTCGGAGAAGAAAAGCTTTGGATTCCAAAACGGTACCGTCGACACGTACGTTACCAACCACCGATCGAGAAATTCCAAGACTTTGCGTGAGCTCATCCATTCTTTTCTTATCAGTTCATCGTCACCGTCGGGTCCGGGTCCTTCCCGCTCTACATGCAGCTCCACGAATCCCCCGCTTCGTACGCGTGGAATCCATCGAGGCCTCCTGCGCGACCAAAAAGCAGAGGGACCTACATCGCGCGCGTTGACCTGCCCCTCACGTGCTGCACGCCTCCATTTCTTTTTCCTTCTTCTCTCGCGATGCATGGTGGTACTCGTACGTGCATATGTCGCGTGTACGTGTGACCCCACCCGGAGGCGGAGGATTAACTTTGCACGTACTCCCTCCGTTCCAAATTACTTGACTTGGGTTTATCTAAATACGGATGTATCTAGACACTAAACAAGTATAGATACATCCGTATTTGGACAAAACCAAGTCAAGTAATTTGGAACGGAGGGAGTACCTAGCTAGGACAGTACTGGAGGTACATGCATGCATGCACGTACGTAACATTATTTCTTTTTCAGGGATCGCGCGGCGCTAGCTGCTGCATCGATCCATCCTCCATCCATCCTTCTTTGGCTCCGGCCTCTCCAGCGCCGGGAGGAAGAAACGCCGCCGCCGCCGCCGGCTACCGCAACAACCTCTCCTTCAGCATAATTAACGCCAAACCCCACCTGGGGAAAACAAAATCGATGGAACACGTACATGCATGCACTCAGTTGTTCATCTAACAAAATCGATGGGGAAAACAAAAATAATGCGACGACGCATAAAATAACACGCATTGAATGAAATGATAGTTAAAACCTTTTTTTGCTCCATGCCGGCTCTGATGTCCTTCTCCGGGGAAATTGAGGTAGTAGCAACATACATCACTTGTTCATCTAACAAGCGGACCCTACCGTGATGCTCCAGTCTCTCTGGCTGGTCCAGCCAACTTTCGCCGCCACTATAGAACCGAAGCCTATCGAACAAAACATCTCTATATGGGAATTACACAGTTTATATGCATAAAATAAATCTTTTTGAACATACATGAACTATCATTTTACATGCATACTAATAATTATAGTGTACATGCAATAATGGGTAATAACCATCCTTGTGCATAAAAAATTAACACGTGACGATAAGAGAGTGCATGAAATGATAGGTAATAACTAATAATTATAGGCATAAAATAAATCTTTTTAACACACATGAACTTTTCCTCATTTTACATGCAACTAATAATTATAGGGTATATGAAATAAAAGGTAATAACTATCAATCATGCATAAAATATTAAGGCATGACGATGAGAGTGTGCATGAAATGATAGGTAATAACTGACTACTACCAAACTTCTTATCACCCTTGATTTCACCAAGCATAGTCCGCCTACATTTTGGAAGCGAGTCACTCAAAGGGATCTAGTCTATCATGTTTTGTAGCATGCATGCAGGTTAAAGTGGGGGTATGATATGACGATGGAGTCAGACTTTGCGGGGCGGAAGGTGTATGCATAACCAGATGTCCTAATATAGGTGGTGGAGTCAGACTTTGAGGTCTATGTGGGTCTACATGGTGGAGAAAGTTGTATGCATAACCAGATGTCCTAATATAGGTGTTTGATGGACGGAACAGTAGAAAGAGGTGTATAAGGGACATGACAACTTCTCAAAGGTGTGTATGTATCTGACGAGGAAGGGATGTTCGTACGACCTAGAGAGTTGTATGAGCAGCACTAGATGACCGAGAGAAGTGCATGTGGGGTCAGCTGACTGAGAGATGTGTATGAGGGATTAAACGATTGAGAGAGGGAGAGCTCCATAGTATTCAAAGAAGTGAAGAAAGTTTGGACGATGTAGAGACATGTATGTGAGACGCTGAGACCGGATGACTAAGAGAAGTGCATGTAAACCTATTGTTTCATGTGTCTAAGGATTGCTTTTTGACTACCAAGACATCTCTGAGGGTGGTGGGGGTCATGTGTCCTTAATGTTGGTGGTGGCCGTCGGCTCATGTGGGGTGATGTATAGAGCACGCACGTCACAGCACCATGCTCCAGGGGCGCATGGAGGAGTTTGCGGCGACGCCTCGAATATGATGACGCAACGACTCTATAGGGGTTTCGACGTGGCTTAGCATGAAATGGTTTGCGAGATAGTGTTGCCATATGGTGATTTCCTCATTGGAGCGGTACATGTATAGTGCCACCACAGACATGGTCTCAGGGTTGGATAGCACAATGACCATGCCGACGACCACCTTATGCCCCAGCTAGAGCTTTACGGCAAAATCCCTTGATATAGTCGCATCCACTCCCAGGGTTGAAAGATAGTTGTTGCCTATCATTTCATTGATACATTTTTTTTATCTTATGCACTGAATATTATTTCATGTGTCGTACCATTGTCGCGCGTTATTATTTTATATATAAAATGAAAGCATAAGACCCGTCATTCCATGTGCCCCCTCGTCGTCACCGTACTAGGGTCCTTCCTCTATGCCAGAGATACATTTACCTACAATTTTAGGCATTGTGATTTTGTGCAAGGAGACAATTATTTCCTATAATTTTTTTATGTCGTATCATTATCGCGTGTTATGACTATATACATGAAATAATAGCTATTACCTACCATGTCATGCGAGATCCGACTGAGGTGTTGGAAACATATTAGACAGTTAACTTTTCCAGTTGCATGAAATAATAGGTGGAAGATCTTCCGTCAATTTTTTTGGCACTCCCCAAATTTCGGGGGATATAGCCATTGTTATTTTTATATTTTCCCACCTTCTTTTGTAGTTTTCCAAAATCCCTTTTTGATTTGGTAGTTTTCCCGATTTGAGGTTTGGCACTTTGCCTACCCGATTTCACCACACATACATTTTTGTGGTTTCCCGCCCAATTTTCATCACTCGTGATTATTTAGGTATGATCTAGTCTGTAAAGATACATTATCATATACTAGGGGGCGTTATTATATTTTGCATTAAATGATGGGTATGTATTAACTATCATTTCATGTGCCACGTCGTGGCCATGTCGGTATGTTAGGATAGCTAGAGATTTTAGCACGGTTAATCTATATTCTTTCGTGAGCCGTAACTTCTCTTGGGAGAGAGAAAGGCAGGTTCAACCTTGGCAGACAACCAACATGCACTGTGTCCGTCTCGACCAATTAGAACGAAGCCCATGGATTGTGTGTTTGTTTAGATAAGCTGGGAGCCGTTGGATTGTGTGGACGTCTGCCGATGGATTGTGTGTGGGTGTGTGGGCTCCTGCTGGTGCTGTTCAATCACGTGTGTGTCAGAACATGCACTGCACACAATATACTCGTAGCTGATTAAGGCTAGATTGCATGCTCAAGGGATCATAGCTAAACTAAGACCAAATATTTGGCTCGGAACGAGCAAATTTTCCCCCAACTGTTTTGGAAGTGCAGAATTACGGGGTTTAATCTGATGTCGTGTCACGGGACAGAATTTTTGACTACTGCGCATGGAGTACTAGCAGCGCCCACAGTCCCACCTACTACTGTATGTCTATGCGTTTTAGGCTGACGCGCGCTACAAGTAATGCATGCTGGTAGCGCTGGTGTGCAAAAATACGCTCGCAGAAATTAGTATTAGCATGGCTCAAACAGGAAACAATATTAACAAACGATTATCTATAAGTTTTTCCCTGTCATCGTCACCGTGGGAAAAATCCATATCCTATTCTCTCGTCACCAGCCATGTTGCACATGGTCACAGTAGGTAGTACGAAGTGGATAAGGTAGAGCGCCAATTCCACCAAAATGAAATTTCGGGATATCTTGCCCGCCAAGATAATCCCGCCAGACATATTTGAATTTTGGTTTTGAAAATCTAGGCGGGGAGACAAAATTTATTTGGGAGCCTTCTCAGGTTAAGTAGTAGCATCACATTTATAAACACTACGGGAGTGCATGTGAAAGCATGTACAGACCAATTATTTATTTGTTAATTTAAGATTTTTAATATGTTAGTGACTATAAAAGAGAAAAAGAACATACTCTGAAATAGCTTTTAGCTCCTTCAAGTGGACATGCTGCAAAAGGTTGAAATCTAGTTTTGCGAGCTCGAGTAGAATCGGGTTGTGCCCTTCCTCTTCTTCATACTCTGAGATATAATGCAACGCTTCCACCCTCTTACATGTCCTTGGCAATGGTCTATGAAGTGCACGTTTGACTTGCTGAGCTAGCGGTGACTTGAGACTACCACTCACTAGTTCAAGATGATGCCTTGAAAAAGATATGGCTTCTTCAAGTTCCGGTTCACCATGGACAAGGAGATGAGCTGCGTTGTATAAACTTAGTAGTTCGGTTGGTTGAGTAGTTAAATCCTGGTTGAAGGTTTTGTCTTCACCCTTGTATTTGTTGAAAACATCTGCAATATCCATATAGATTAATACATTTAGTAATCTAATGACCATGTTGTTGATTGGCCTGGGTTCGACGGTGATATCTCCCATGCTTTGTTTGCGAAATTGTTCAAATAAATAGTCCTTCTCTTTATAATTAAATGTAAGTCGTTACCATATGCATGCATTTTTACTGATCATTACTTAATTTACTTTATATAATATACATAGTTATATATGTCCTCTTATGATATTATTTTTTCTACCAGGAGACAACTTGTTTTTATCTATGAAGAAAGACAACTCTAAAAATATAGTAAGCTGTAAAAAGTGAAATAAGTTTGATTGTGTCTTTCAAGAGAAACATATACTCAAATTAAGTAGCTGCAGAGTAATATATATGAATCTTGTAGCATTCCTGGGCACAGATTTTTGCTATGAGAGAGGTAGGTTGGTAGTGAGATGTATATACCTGGAGATACCCAATGTCCATGCTCTCTAAGCAGGCGAAACCGAAGAGCCTCTTCGTAGAGGCTGGCAGAGCTAGTGAGTTCATTCTCAAGGATTTCGCCTAACGCGTCGTGGATCTGCTCTTCAAAGAGGTGGTCTATTCCGAGATGTTGGAGGGCATCGACCAAGAAGATCCTGGCGCGGGTGCTCTTGCAAGTGGTAAACATCATGTGGACGTCCTGCTTCAGCTTGTCGGCTCTCTTCACCATCCATTCCTCGGACCTCTGCCATGCATGAATGGATGGATTGATGAATCTATTAACGGACGACGGGCTAGGTTTTTCATTTGTATACCTGCAGTGGCTTGGGCTCGTAGTGGATGAAGAAGTCGCCCCATGGGGAGGGCTCAAAGCCGAGCTGCTTCTTCTCAAGAGTGGCAGCAATGCCGGAAGGCGCCATGCAAAGAAAATGTATGCGTGCTTGCTGCTGGCCTGGCTGGTTAGAGGCTGGGTGATTTGCGATCTGAGAGAGATCAATACATGCATGGTCTTTAAATAGTATTACTAGCTACTCCCGGCCGGCCAACAAGAGGGTGATTTGCGATCTGTACATTAAGGCTTTTTGTGGTTGTCGGAAGAAGAAAAGCTTGGGATTCCAAAATGATACGTTACCAACCACCGATCGAGAAATTCCAAGACTTTGCGAACCGGCAGCGTGAGCTCATCCATTCTTTTCTTATCAGTTCATCCCACACCTTGTTAACCACAAACAGAAGCGCATATGTAGGTTGTCTTCATCCACCTCTCTTAATTTCCGTTCATCCACACAAGTCGCTAGCTCTATCTACCTGAACCGCAACCAGGCTCCGTTGAGAGGATTGGCAGGTTGCGGAAGACGAGAGGACGGTGGTGCTGCGCTTTGCCACGCCGCCGTCCTCGACGAACTGTATATCAGCAGCATGCTTTTCACATGCGGTCGTTTATATATTATTCATTGCGTGTTTCCACCATTTATTTTTGTGTGTTGCAGACTTACAGCTATATTTTGGTCTGCTTCTCGCCTTCGCAGCTTCGCCCGTTAAACAGGTGTGATTTGTCTTTTGTAAAATCATTTCCGAAAAAACAACTTTCTGCTTAATTTGTAAAGTCCGTTTATTAATGAAATAATATACTTTATTGAACCCGAAGAATTTCTAAAAAACCCCATGTACATTTTTAATCAGGTGAAAAAATAGAACCCCACTTCAACATTTTTTTAACCCCGAGAAAGTTTTCTTTGAACCTAATGCTCATTTTTTTGAACTATGAATAACATTTGAAAATATGCGATCAATTTTTTTATACATGGACATCTTTTATAGAAAATAAAAATAATACAGAAAAAAGAACAAGAAATAGAATAAAAGTGAAAGACGAAAAGTAAAAAGACATAGATAAAAGAAAAGGAAGAAAAAATCCATATAAGTGTCGTAGTTTTGAACTAGTTCAATACTGCGACACTCTCTGTATCGGAGGGAGTAGGTCTAATGAGTCCGCCATGGCGGTGCGGACATGCAGGGCGGCTAAGAGTGGCAACTCGGAGAGAGCAGTCTCAAAGCAATGCAAATCAATGGATAGACCATAATATCTAAGCCCAAACGAAACAGACCGACTTGGCCCACATTATTTTCTGCAGGCAAAACTTTCCGACCATCTGAGCCCATTTGTGACCAATTCAAGTAGTAACTAACCTAAAACGCAAACGAATATAAACTATAGACCAAACCCTTCCCAGGCCTAATTGCAATATAAAAATTTGTATTATCTTCCTTTAGTTGTTACAAAAAATCCTTAAGATCTTGCTCCGATGAAATAATTTCCTCGGTGGTTTGTGGTGTCCACCGCGCTGGAGGCCGAGCGACTAGAGGATGATGAGTACCAGTGTCTCCTCACGTACTCACTCATGCCTGCGTTGGCACATCAAACTCTGCCTGCGCCTCCTCGCCTACTTCACTCTCCGACCGTTTGCCACAATCACATACACCTATACCAGGGCGTCCTCGCCAACTTACTCTCTGTCTTATTCGATGAGCCCACGAGGACTATGGCCTGGTTGCGACGTTGTTCTCGAGAAAGGACTGTATTTTAACGGCGTTATTTCAAATTTTGCGGTTTATATATTATTCCTTGCTTATTTCCATATGTTATTTCCGTGTGTTGCAGCTAAATTCATGTCAATGCTGCAGGCCACTCCGACTTCTTTTGGCCATCAAGGTCTGCACGGTCCAGCCAGAGTAGTCTCCAAGCCATGGATAAATCAACCCTTTTAGAACCAAATATCTAAGCCCAAACAAAACCGACCCGGCCCACATTATTAGTTACAGCAAACCTGAACCAAACTTTTCTCCCATCTCAGCCCAGCCCATTGCTTGCCAATTACACACAAACCAAAGAAAAAATAAAACAACTACTGAGCAAAATTGGGATGCCCGAGCAATAGAAACCCTAACCTCTGCCGCCGCCGCCGCCCAGCCCCAGCCAGCCAGCCCCTCCTCACACCGAGCCATGCCGCTCCCCGGCCGCCGGCCACCATCCCTCCGCATCTCCCATCCACCTCCTCGCTCCCCTGTTCGCGCTGCTATTCCCGCAATGGCGGAGGCGAGCCCGGCCTTCCCATCCCACCACCGGCCCCTCCCGGCGGTGGCCGCTCTGGCCCCGTCGTCCACCGTCTCCCTGCGCCCGCACCAGTCCCCTCCGCCCCAGCAGGCCGCGGTGCCGGCCGAAATCGCCCCAGATGTGCCGCGTCCTCGGTTCCAGTCCTTGGTCATCGGCGACCTCAGCTCCCTGCCCGGCGTGGAGGAGGAGCCCGAGGCCTACTTGAGGAGATGCCAGAGCCATCTCTCGGGTCCTCTGAGATCCCCCTGCCTCCTCCCCTGCCAAGCTCCCGCCGAACTTCACGCCGGTGCTCTTCGCCGATGCCCCCGTGGTGTCTACGGAGAGGGCTTGGGTGGAGGTTGGGGGACAGCACCGCCGGAGGGCGGAGAAGGCGCCTGCCCCGCCGCCTAGGAAGGAGTCTGGACCGCCGCGCCATCAACGCCACCTCAATTGGGCCTGCACCGAGCGGGAAGCTGCCTTCAGGAGGAAGCTGCGCGGGCGCTGTTTCCACTGCTTCTCCCCACGACACTTCGCCAAGGATTGCAGAGACCCGATTCACGGCCTCACCTGCCGCTGATCCGGCCACCGTGCGCGGGACTGTGTCGACCAGCTCGCTACCTCCATCGCCCACGAAGCTTCCCTTCATGGCACCCCTCCTCCCGCTCGCCGTCCAAACGGCTCCTGCTCATGGGCCGAGGTTGTGGCCCCTCGCTCTGCCCCTCACGCCGGCGGCGGTCACCAAGAAAGCTTGCCAAAGAAGATGGACTGCCCTGCGCCTGCTAGCCCGGCAGCTCCGTCCGACGTGCTGAAAAACCTCGAGGAGCGGGCGGCTCTATTGCGGGCTGAGCAGTAGCAGGCGACGTCGTTGCGGGCAGAGCTGCAAGGATTGGTCACGGCTCAGCTTGAGGAGATGGTCGCAGCTCAGCTCAAGATGCAGGAATCTGTGCAGGGATTGATGGAGCGTGTTGGGGCTTGCTGGAGCGGGCTGAGGCTACCCTCGAGAGGCTGTCCCTGCAGCCGGCTGTGGTGCAGGTGGAGCCAACACCATCTCTGTGTACGGGTGGCAATGCTGATTGCGCAGACGGCGGGGTCGAGCGCTTTGGTTGCTACTCTCCCGAGGGGTGAGCTTTTCAGCATCGGTGTTTGCCCTGGAATCCACCTCCACGCCTATTGCTGTTTCGGAGCATGTCTCCCTGGTGGTGCAGGGGCCCCCGATGAATGATCTTGGAGTGGAGATGCCTTTGGCATTGGAGGAGTTGAGGGGTTATGATGCCCCTAGCCCGGAGGAGAAGATCGCGAAGGTGATGGCTCAGTATGAAGCGATTGAGCCACAGGAGAAGACCTTGCCTTTTTCGATGGTGGAGCTCTGCCGAGAAATTGCCGACATGCCCAAGGACAAGCAGCTTCGGATGGATGCTCCCTCTTTGGTCGAGCGACGAAGCATCCGGTTGGACAAGAAGAACAAAGATTATATCATTCCAGCAGCCAAGCGCGCCGAGTTTAGGCGGGCGGAGGCTTTTGGGGAAATCCCAAAACTCAAGAGCAAAGAGAAAGCCACCGACGAAGTCATAGATGAGAAGATGCAATTTTATTTGCAGATGTACAAGAAGCAGCACACACCGCAGGTGATGGAGGCGTTTCGAGATTTAGTTGTGAGTAATGCTTGATCTCTTCTGTGTGGAGGGTGCACACCGGTGCATCTCTAGCGGTGAGAGTTTGTGTGTGTTTGGGGAGTTTCTGTTAGTTGGATATAAGGTGTGGCCTGTTAGTTTGGGTCTAGATTCTCTTGTTTCAGGCACAGATGACGTTCCATGAGTTAGAGTTTACGGTTCTTTAAATGCGCATTGTATGGTCTTTGGGTCCGGTTTCCCTTATTAACTGGATCAATTCTATTCCTTCTAATAATGTATAGGCAGAGCTCCTGCTATTTACCGTAAAAAAAAACTATGGAGCAAACCATTCCCAAGCCTCATTGCAAGATCGAAGTAGTCTTTAGCTTGTATTAATTGTGGTAATTTTATTTCTAAAGATCTTGCTCAAATGTAATATCCCTGACATTCTCTTTTATCCACAACGATGGAGGCCAGAGTGACTAGAGATGGATATACGTGTCGGTCGTACGTCTACTAGCGCCTCCTCACCAAATTCACTCTCTGTATGTGCCTCATGAAACTCACCAAATTCACTCTATGACTTAGCCTACTTCGGTCGTGGGAGTGGACAGCTATGACTTGAAATGATAGAAGTTCGTCAATGTGATCTTTATGCATTGTCCACGGGAGACGAATAAAGTCATGAATATTGTTATTGTTTTTCTGTGAGTTTATAATTTAACTTCTCTACCAAGTGGATGATGTAACGGTGATTTAACTAGTTCCTCTGGAAAAGCTAGCAAAAAAGTCTGACGAGCCCTGCAGCTACCCCGTTCAGTCTGACTATTAGAAACTACTAGTACTGGTTGGTTAGTTGGAAGATATACACAGTCTTCCATAAGTTCAATGCAGCAGCTAGGTTCGTTATCGGTTGCCAGTTGATACTGATCCACATGCCCTCATACATTTCGGTGCCCTTCAAACACGTAAGCACTCGATCTCACACATTGCAGTCTAAGGTTATTTCATCTCTTTATGTACCAATCTATATTTTTATAGCCTGACAAGCCTATATGAGTACATGCATATGTACCACGGCACTAGTCTGCAGCTGGCCAGCCATTTTGAGAATGATGCTGTGGTCCATATATAGACCAACTTGGCCGACAAATTGGTTTAATTGAGTTGTAATCAACTCGGCGCTAGACACGAGAGATATCGATGCATAGGAGTCCTAATCAACAAATTTAGTGGCCAAAATGGCGATAGTAAGGGTGTGTTCGGCAACAGCCCAGCTCCCAGCTTCCCGTCGCTCCACGTCGGAGCACCACCGAACACACCAGCTCCACGGAGTCAGATCCGCGGAGCGGGGCAATTTTGCTGTGTAAATTTCGGAGCACCCCTTTTGGAGATCCGCGGAGCAGTCCATCGCGGAGCAGCAGGAAATTACGGCGAGAATGCCACCGCCAAGTGAAATAATGGTTCGCTGCCTGTTTCTTTTCTTCCCGAGCGAAGCATCTCGCTGAAACAAATCGAGCACCTTGCTCTTTCATCTCCGTGACCTAGCCGCCGGCAGAGGCCGCTCCAGACCTGCCGCCGCCGCCCGACTCCGGCACCCTCCGCCGCTGCACGTCCTTCTCTCGCGCGTGCGCATCCGCCGCCGCCGCACATCCTTCTCTTCCGGCCGCCGCACCACCCAACACCTCCGCCCCCACGCCATGGTCTGCGCGTCCGGCCTCCCTCCGTCGATCTGCAGCACCGGCGGGCCTCCCTTCATGAAGCTGCAGCATCCGCCAGCCTCCCTCCGTCAAGCACCAGCAGCGGCGGCGGCCGGATTCCACGACCTCGTCCTCCTCGGCAAGAAGCACCTCACAGATTGGAAGACCAACAAATCAAACAGCCCTGTCAAAAAGGCTGAATTAAGTGGACTCAGCAGGCTAGCCCAGCAAGTTTGGGCTTACAGCCCACTATCGAAGCGGAGCAGCACCGAACGAAACACGCTCCGGCCGGGAAGCAGAATTGGCGTTCGGGAAGCTGGATCGGCGGATTTTAGGAAGCTAGTCTGTTGCCGAACACGCCCTAATTGTCTCCATCTCAATCCTTGAACAATTTGAATGGTTGGCCAAAACTGTCCACAAATGAGGGTTTTTTTTTGTCGAGCAATAATTTTTACCGGGTCACCGCTATAGTGAAAATTTTGGTATTTCACCAACCGAGTAAATTCGAAAAAAAAATGTATTTCAACATTACATGTATCGAGCTTGCCCCTGATTCGGCAAAAAGCAGTGATTGGCATTAAGGTGCGTTATCAGTTGGCAGTTCCACTGATCCAGCTGATTTCATACATTTTTGTGCCATTCAAACACGTACATGCAGAAAAAGTTCCTTTCTCTTTTATGTATGTACCAATCTGTATTTATAGCCTGACAAGCCTGCATACATAGTCTCCAGTAGGTTGGCATAATGATGTGGTCCATATATATAGGCCAATATGGCCAACACACATTGGCTTGATTAATTGAGTTTCGATCAACTCGGTGGTAGCTATGAGAGATATTCCATTCACAGGAGTCATAATCAACCAATTAAGTAGTCAAATGGGCACTTACTAAGGATCATGTTGTATAATTTGAAGTTATTTCCATCCATGAATTTTTTTTATCTGTTCGGCAAAACTTTCTACGAATAAGATAATTCATAGTTTTTTTTTGTAATTTAACTATCCAAATTGTTTACTTTACCAAATAGGTCACCTTATACTTCCTCTATCCAAGCGCAATCGTCGTCTTTCTCCTCTCGGCGATTCAACATTTCTGCCGCCACCACCTTCCATGGATCCATTCCATATGAGCCACTTGTCCACGGTTATCTTGTAAAAAATATTTTTGCCGAATCTTATCAGTTGTGCTCACTTTTTAGTCCAAATTGCTAAAATGGAACGTTGTAGCTAGCTCCCGAATGGTTTCGGCAGGACCACAATTTTTTTTTTAAGAGATGGTTGGTGCAATAGGCTGTTGATGCGAGGTAGTCCTTCGGTAGTGGACCAAATGTTGTGAATATGCGCTAGCAGCCCTGTTGTGGCTCCGTTTGCTATCAAGGTTCCGCACCGTATTTGATTTCGAAATCGTTTTGAAAAATCCATATCCGGTTTTAAGGAATCCGGCGGATAAGGATATCCGATTCCGAACTTGACACCCGGATATGGTATGGAAAATAGCCTATAATATGGATTATCCGAAAAATAAAATAGGATTATCCGATGATTTTAATCTGAATAATCCGATTTTCTATCGAAATGTCTAACTTAATAAAGCATAATTTACAGTTAATGAGTTGTTGAATTCGTCTTCGAGCAACAACTCACTTAAATAGTAATTGTATAGACTATGGAGTACAAAATTTGTTAGTTACTAGGTTATTTCACAATTATTTGATTGTATGGTTTGACAATTTATTTATGCACGTATCAATCCAATTAAATTTGTTTCCGCTCCGAATCCGCCCCGTTTCCGTTCCCGAATCCGGCACCACATATATCCGCCTCCGAATCCGCATCCGGTCATTATCCGCTCCGCTCCGAATCTGATGAAAAATTGTGGTAAAGGATATGGTAGAGGCAAAATCCGATCCTATCTGATCTGTTTACATCCCTACTTGGAAGCCCCTCGGCAGGATCAGTGGCAGGAGGTCGTGACCTCGGTTCACCTAGGGTGGTGAGAATGAACCCGTTCTTCGAATTAGCCTTGCATTGGCGGGCTCATGCATGGCTAGATTATCTCGCTCCAAGCTAGGGTGATGAGGTAATTGCTTTTCGAGAGATGCTGGGGCTTGTGACAAGTATCCAGTCCAGTGAGCAAATTCGGGCTCAGTCAAGTGCAGTTAACACCCAAGTGGAGAGGACAATGCGTAATTCCTATCTTCTCAATGTGGAAGATGTCTTAAGTACTAGCTCAATTCCCAAGTATTTTATTATATCCATTCCTAGTGTCAAAATTATAGTTAGAGCATAACGATTGGGTTTTTTTTGGGCGAACTTGATGAACAAATGGGTATCTCAGCTAATGCTATTACGCACATTGAGATAGATAGAACGGAAACGATCTTAAAGAAATATGTAGAATCAACTTTAAATAAGGACACTAATAGGTTTCTATGGTATCCAATCTTTTTCACGAGTTGGGCGTTTCTCTACTATTTGCACATGTGAATATTCTTTCAGAGATAATTATTTCTCTTAGGCGGAGAGTAGTCAACTTATTGGTTTATCTAAAATAAAGTTGTGATCTATCCAGCCTAACAACCCATACATTTCAACGCTCCTGACATTGACAAGTTCCATAGTATTATTTTTTTGGTAGAATTATTTTATAATTTATTTAGTATTGCATGGTTGAATAATATATCCTTTCATTTCTGCATGGCCATCTCCTAATAATCGGAAGTGCCCCCACAGAATTCTCTGAACTATATAAGAAAAAACTACGATTAATTATTCTGGAATAGGTTAAGCCACGCAGCGGCATATGGTCGATGGGGCGGCATATATATATATATATAGGCTCGAGACCAATAGTCCAAGTGTACAAACCATACTGTAACAAAGCAACTCCACACCTGCGACATGGCTGCGGTGGCAGCTCCGGCCTGGTTCATCGCCCTGGCCGTTCTCGGCGCGGTGTACTTATCCGCCGCGTGCCTCCCCGTCCTCGCCCACCTCACCCTCTTCCTGCGCCGTCCCATCGACCTGCGCCGCCGCTACGGCACGTGGGCAGTGGTCACCGGCCCGACCACGGGGCTCGGGAAAGCCACGGCCATGGAGCTCGCGCGCCGGGGCATCAGCCTCGTCCTCCTCGACCTCGACGCCGCCAACCTCCGATCCGTGTCCGACGCCATCAGCGAGGCCCACCCCGACATCCAGACCAAGACGGTGGTGTTCGACCTGTCCCTCGCCGGCACGGCCGCCGGCGACGAGGCGGCGCGGGAGCTCAGGGCGGCCGTGGAGGGGCTGGACGTGGGCGTGCTGGTGAACAACGCGGCGGTGAACAGGCCGGGGGCGCTGTACGTGCACGAGGCGGACGTGGAGCGGCTGGCGAGGATGATCCAGGTGAACGTGATGGGGCTAACGGAGGTGACGGCCGCCGTGCTGCCCGGGATGCTGGAGCGGGGGCGGGGCGCCATCGTCAATGTCGGGTCCGGGTCTACCGTCGCCGTCCCATCCTTCCCACTCTACACCGTCTACAGCTCCACGAAACGGTGGGTGCATGCATGCATATCCAGGATCTCATACTCTATCAAATTCATACTTTCGAATAGCAAGAGCTTAACGATAACTCCTCACAAGACAAAATAAAATTCTAGGGTCGGATACGAATACCGAGCAATATGAACCATGGATATTGATGTCACCGGAAAATTTTCATCGTTTTCGCTCTAGGCAGGTAGAAATATTTACCGGATGAAACCTACTGAAGATTGGATTTTTTATTTTTGAAAAAATATGAAATTTGGTCGAATGTTGCCCTAAAATTCATGTTTAACACAATTTCGCCCCGAATTCAATTTTCTATTCTTGTGTTCCGTCCGAATATGACCCGCCCGAATATTGACCAAAATACTACAAAGTCGGCGAATTTTGGGCATTTAGTTTAGGGCCGGTAAAAAAAAAATCCAAATCCATGTATGGAACAAGCACAAAGCATAGTCAAGAAATTGTTGCAACACAGAGTACATGTTTACTATGCAGAGACATATAAGCAAACCATATGATTTGTGTATGTTCCCTTTTTGTTAGAGTTATAAGTAGCTTTGGTGATTATTATTCTTTCATGAGATTTTCTTAAATCTTAAGGATCATTTATCTAAATATGTTAATCTAGTTAATATAATTTCAACAAAAAATGTTCCTATGGCCTTTAGTTTTTAAATATGCGTCTTGATTATTGTTGGGTTGTAGTAGCTATTTTCGTAGCTTATTTTCATGTTACTTTGCCAAAAAAATGTTGTACATCAAGTTTTGGTTGCAAAGTAACCACATATGCCATGTGGTATAAAAAACATAAATATTGTTTTTCCTCCATTCTAGATGGCAACAGTGAAAGAGGAGTTATGACGATGAAGGCGGTGGTATGCAACTAACAAAATTGATTGACTTGTCCCAAAGCTCTCACTAGATGGCATGCATGCAACTAAAAAATCCATGTATGGAACAAACTCAAAACATAGTCGAAAAATTGTTGCAACCCAAAGTACCCGGTAACTATGCGCAAAAGCAGAAGAAAACCATATGTTTTGTCAATGTGTTCCCTTTTTTAGATTTATAAGTAGCTCAGGACATTTTTCTTCTTTCGTGAGATTTACTTAAAGCTTAAGAATATTGTTTCTATATCTAAATGTTTTATATAGTAAAATACAAAATGATTTATGATTGTTCGTATGGTCTTAAATTTTTAAATATGCATCTTGATTATTGTTAGTTTGTGGTAGCAACTTGCCAAAAAATCAAAAACATCTTGTATATAATTTTTTTGGTTGCTGGCCACGTATGACACGTGGTATCTTCAAAAACAAAAAATATTGGTTTCCCTCCATTCAAGATGGCGACAGTGAAGGAGGAGTTATGAGGATGAAGGCGGTGCATGCAACAACTACATACCATCTGCCTGCACATACTCCACTTGTTTTCTACTGTACATTTTCTAGAACTGGCACAATATTATGTTTAATCATAGACCGATCGAGCACGCCATGCTTATACACGCAGGTACGTGGCTCACCTGTCCCGGTGCCTGGACGTGGAGTACAGGAGCAGAGGCATCGACGTGCAGTGCCAGGTCCCGTTCTACGTGCACACCGGCATGCTCTCGCCGGCGGTGAAGGCCACCCTGACCTTCCCGGCGTTCGTGGCGACCGCCGAGGCGTACGCGCGCGACGCGGCGTGGTGGATCGGCCGCGGCGGCGCCATCTGCGTGCCGGACGCGTCGCAGCAGCTGCAGTGGTTCCTGGCGGCGCTCGTGCCGGACGCCGTGCACGACTGGTACCGGCTCCAGCAGCACCTCAAGCACAGGGCCATCGTCCGGCCGAAGCTGGCGTGATGAGCATTCGTGCTTGGCCCGTGAACCTGTCGATATCATAATCATATGTACTTTGAGTAATGAAGATTGTAGAAGCTTAAATTTTCACAACATGGTTGTGTCTATGTATACTTGTTGGGCAGCACATATAAAATTGTCAATCGATCCATGTTACATTGCAAGCTACCACTTACGGATAAACTATATTACTGGGATTCAGGGTAAATTACGGCGAAGATCAAGCCGATCTCACGAGATCCAGCCTAACTGCTCACTTCTTAATCAAGTTCACAAGACACACAAAACACTCTCCTAAATACTTCGTTCCTGCATCTAAAAAAAAACAAAAATTCGTTCCTTGCTTGCAGGCCATCTTGGAGCCCACCTAGCTCTTTTGGGCCTATTCTCATGCTCTGGTCCTGCTGGCCCATAAGAAGTCGCTGTGTCAATATGTGATGGACGTTGGTCGCTGACATACATGGGATTTTTTTTTTAAAGGAGGTTACCCCCAGCCTATGCATAACATGAGAATTTTAATCCCCAGCCGCAGCTCCAAGGACAAATAAGCACCGAAGACAAAGATACATGTACCATGATTGAGAACTGGATTATTCGTCAGGTTTTTTATTTGCTTTAACATATGACATAACATATATCCATCAAGTTACAATTATTAAACACTAAAATTTGCACAATTCGATTACACGTTTGCCATCTCATACTACCTCCGTCCAAAAATAAGTATCTCAAGTTTTCCCAAAAGTGTATGTATCTAGACATGTTTCATGTATAGATACATCCATTTTTTGGAGTACACAATAGCCTCCTGTTTGTGATCGAAATATCTTTCATTTGCAGCTCGTTTTCCTTTTATGTGCTCTCCGGCCTGCAGACTTCAGACACAAGAACACTGCAGGCTCGCACCGCATCAAACCTCTTCCTCGTCGGTGATACTGCACTCACCGCCTCAAGCAAGAAAGTTACTCAAAACCAGAGCACGTCGGCAGTGCTCTGGTGGTGAATTGAAAAATACTGGAAAATTGTGGATATGAATAAAGGCATAGTGTTGAGCAACAATTCATTCATCCATAGCTTCAAATTATTATTATGACCAAATAGCTGAGATTGGTGGTCAGTTGACAACACGGGGTTATATCAACATTAGTGCTCTCATTACAGGGGTAAGAAGACAAATTAAGGAATCTGTACTGATCAGTTCAATTGTACCAGTAGAAATTCCTCTCTGTTCACCTCTCAAGACTAAGATTAACTTAAGCACATGGATCTACAGGGTGAAGTGAAGTGAAGCATGCATCTGAGGGCTACGAGTTGTACAGGGTTTTGAGCCTCTTTGCTGCCTGGATGAACCCCAGGATCACCTGCAACTCATCCAATTGCTGACGCATTTCATTTGGAGGAGGGCACAGGAAAAAATAAATATTACTTTTTTATATTATATTTTCCAGCGGAGACAATGCATAATTTCCAATGAATTTTACCTGAGACTGGAAATGCTGCTGGACTCCATGCAAGAGCTGTTCTTCAGATGGGCTGGGGTTCATGCTTACCTGCAAGTTAGTAATATATGTCAGGAATGAATCAAAAGGTAGTGCTTTTGGCATGGATTGTCTGTTTGCTGGTCAAAAAAGGTCCAGCCAGCTTACAAGATTCAAGAGATTCCAGTATCTCCATAGCGTGGGTGTTCCAAGCTTTGTGAGATTTACTCTGCAAGCCAAAAAAAGGAAAAATAATCCTTGAGTCAGCATAATGTCATGATACACAGACTGAGATTAGGATGCCACGATACAAGAGACTGAATAGATGAACAATGAAATTGTCTTCTGTATCGACAATTAGACATTGTCTAGCAAAACCAGGAGAAGCTATTGACAATGACAGATCCTACCTAACAATGGCCCATGCCATGTGATCCCAGGGGGTCACACTGGCTTTGATACTATAATGTGACCCAAACTGATTCCTCAAATGTAAATTGCTTGTCATGCTTAGTTGCGGTGAGATAGTGACAGTGATTACCGCTCGCAGCTTCGAACTTGAGTGGATGTTGCCTCGGCTGCTGGACATTGCACATGAAGACGATGGTCTTGTGTGCCGAACCCTTGGCTTTCTTGGTTTCTGGTACTCTATGCTCGCTGGTCGAGTAACAGAAGAAAATGCTTAGTCAGTTGTGCTAACAACAGTTTAAAGCATTTGGCTGCGTTGCAAATGATGGCATGGTCTTACAATAGTTCATGTCTTTCTCTCCCATTTCGAAGCTACTACAGAATGAATTGTTGCCATCGATTTCGTCGTCGTCTTCGTTGCCAGTTGGAGCCTCCAAGACACTCAAAGCATTCCTCTGCAGCTTCACCTCTACACCATTCTTCAGAACCTGGTTTTACAATAATATCTCAGGAATCAGAACAAGCTACCATGTGTGGATGCTGTTTTACACTATGTTTCCATATATGTTCAACTTTTATGCACTAAAAATGCTTGCGTGGCCACTTTCTGAGAAGAGAAGTCAAGAGATATTATTCAATATTTCAAGATACAGAAGCAACCACTAGGCAAAGTTTCAGTGAGAAGCCTAAATAATTGGGGGGAGAGGCTCACCAGCCAGTGCCAGCCTCCAAGACCAACAGCCTTCTTGACAACACCCTGCAGGCCGACCAACACGGACTTTGTCCGGTTGTTACCGGTGACGATGACCTTGGTGTGTCGGAGGAGCACCGTGAGCTCCTCGTCGCCACTCTCATACCGGGGCAGAGACAGCATCCGCGAAGAGCACACGTCAGTCCCCATCATCATGCTGCTTCGCTGGCCTGATCTCTCCCTGGTGAAAGATGTGGCGCCAGACTCCAATCAATACACAACCAACTGGACACAAGGAATAGGGTGTGATTAACTCTCAATAACAAAAATAGTAACCAGTGCCAGAGAAATGTCCCCAAAATTAGCAATGACATTCAAGATTTATAGCAGAGTGCAAGAATCAAGCATGTGAATGCATATGCAGGAGTAGCTTGTTTGTAAGTTGAGGCTTTTCGGTGTGTGCATATTAAAGCTACAGTAGCATAGTGATGGTGTTGCGTGTGCATAGTGAAGCTATAGTAGCATGTCGCAATACATCCCCCCAAAACAATTTTGCAATTCCTGCTAGAAATGCATCGAGGATCTAAGCTATGGAGCTAGAATTTGTTGCAAAGTCCCGAGATAAATTTGGTAACGGATCAATTAAAGTTGGAGTAACTAAATAAATATCTCCAGATCTTACTGCAGGGATTTCTACAGAGATGGAAATTTGCAATATGGAAGAAAGAAGCTAGAATTATGTGAAAGGGATGAAATGTGATTTTGAAATGGTGGAGCAGGAGATGCTGAATTCCAATGCACAAGACACGCAATTTCCAATCCTAAGAGCATCTCCAGTGGAACGTGGAAATATGGACGTGTATATCTCCATATACACGTCCATATACATGTTGCTAAATTTTACACGTCCCAGTTTTCCAGTGGAACGTGTATCCGGACGTGTAAATCCGGACGTGTATACAACTTTTCAACTCCACTACATTACAACAAAGTTCAGTACAAGATGTATCCGTATACGTCTATCGAAATGGAAAAGTTTCAACACGAAAGTTGTGAGAAACATCAAGTTGAACATGCTCGTCAAAGGATTTTTCAAAACTTCGACCGAGTGTGACGAATTTGAAAAAATTCGACCAAAAAAGTTCTGAACATCGGTTCGAAATTGGCAAGTTATGATCGGTAAAACTTGAAACCGATTATGGGAATGGAACCAACTCATCAGTACGCACGTATTTCGTGTACACAACTTTTCAAATTGAAGTGTATTTATGTAGATTAAAGAGCAAGGGAAGGGAAAAGAGCACGTAGACTTACTGGAGGCAGTCGCTTTTCCTTCATCCAGGAGCGTGGCCTGGACGTGTTTACTTCCACGTCGAGTAGCATCGTGGATGGACGTGAATAGCATCCACGACCATATATACGTTCCGCTGGAGAGCATTTTTTGACTTCCATCGTGTATATTTGACATCCACGTACATATCCACATTCCACTGGAGATGCTCTAAGGCAATTATATATACTCGATTTAAAGCGAGTGATAGACAGTTCGATCCACGATTGAGTTTCCCTGAAAAAACAAAAAGATGTCCGCTTCAATGGCGTTGAGGCTTTTCAGTAAATTTGCATTTAAAGCGAGTGATGGCGTTGTGTGAAGCTACAGTACCATGTCGGAATGCATCCCAAAAAAAAACAAGCAAGAATTTTCGGCGAAGACGAAGATCAAGCCGGTGCTGGATCAAATAACAAAGTTGGACTTGTTAATTAATTCATTCCCAGATCATGATCCTACTTTATAGAATTGAAAAATGGGTTTCTACAGAGTTAGAATTACCAAAATCTTGTTGAATTCTTGTGAAGGGATGAAATCTTGCTGAACTTTAGTGGACCGAAGATGACAGCTGAATGCTAAAGGATAAAGCATCCTAGCAGAATGCGACTTTAGCTACCCGTGCCGTGCAGATCTCAAAATCGTGATTTTAAAACGGGCCAGGAAAATTCGGGCGAATTCGCGATCAGGTGAAAAAGCTCCAGAGGAATGAATAAAAAAGGCAAAAACGGAATGCGGATCAGGAAAATGAGCAGCCGGCTGGCTCACCTGCTCGGCTGCTCGTGGAAGGATCCAAACTGGCCGGCAATGGCCGACCGGACGGCGCTCCCAATTGCGGGTTCCGATTGCGCGGACGGATCGATCGATCGATCGATCGATATGCTGTGAATGGAGGAGTGGGGGAGTGTCCGGAGTGAGTGAGATGAATGCCTTTCCAACTGCACTGGTGATGACTGACTGAGGCCGGATGAGGCGGCCGGCTTTAACGCCCCTGCTCGCGTCATCGGCTCGGCCGCGTCCTCCTCTTGTGGACGGCTTGCGTCCTCCTCTTGTGGACGGCTTGGACGCCTGGCAGTGACACGGCCACGCCCGGCTGTGGTCAAAGGCGTCGTCAAAGGCGCGTGTCGCGTGGCGACGCCTCGTTTTCACGGCCGGCGGGCGGCCAGTGAGCCGTCACGTCCTCTGTTCGCCGGAGTGAATGCGACACGTCTTTTCGAGGCGAGCGGCGTTAATGCCACCGCTCTCCGGCCGCATAAAAGGTGCGCGCCGGCCTCCACTCATCGCCCTCGCCGTTCTCTCTCCCTCACCTCGCCGCTCCTTCTCAACTCGAAAACCGCCGCCGCTCCTTCTCCATGGCCGGCAACTAGAGGCGCACCGGCGGCGCCGCGGCCAACGGCTTCGCGCCGCGCACCCTGCTCAAGGAGCAGACGGAGGCGCTGCGCGACAATGGCTATCCGGTGCCGCCGGATATGCGTGTTGGCCACGGGTTCGTCATCGGCGTCAACGGCGTGCCGGTGAAGAAGCCCCTGACGCGGGCGAACCGCGGCGTTAACACGCACTACTGGCGTGACCTGACGCCAGAGCAGCGTCAGGACCCACGGTGGGATCCGCGGAACCCGGCCAACCATGGCCGGTACGAGGCGACGTTCCGGCGCGCCTACAAGGAGGACTTCAACCGCTGAGACGGCCCCGGCCCGGCGCCGACGGACAAGAACGTCGCCGGGCGCGAGGCGTTCTGGAGCGTGGCCGGGCGCACGCTCCAGTTCGTGATGAACCACATCGCGAACGGCGGCTCGCTCCTGACGGCGGCGCCCGCCCCTGCTCCGGCCGCCTGGGCACCACCGCCGCCACCTCCGGCCAACCAGTGGGCGCCGCGCGCGAGGCCGTCCTCGTCGCGCTCCACGGCGTCCTCGTCGTGGGCGTCGTCCTCGCGCTCGTCCTCATCTCGCTCACGCGCCTCCTCTCTGCTAACGCCGAAGCCGGAGCAGATGAAGGTGAAGGCGGAGCCGGAGCTCTCGCCGTTCATGGCGGAGCTCATAGCAGCGCAGGCGGGGACGGACGACGACGCCATTGCGGCGGCCGTCGAGGCCGCGTCGATGGACGACGTGCCGCCGCTCGACGGCCCCACGGCCCGCGCCTGGTCGGCGCGCGAGGCCGCCAAGGAGAAGGGCATGCCCTTCTTCGACCTCACCGTCGATGACGGCCCAGGACCGAGCCGCGTCAAGGAAGAGGACGACGGCGGCGCGTGGAGCAGCGGCGGCGTAGGGAGCAGCGGCGGCGTGAAGGAGGAGGAGGACGGCGACGAGCACCCCTACGCCGCCTTTGTTAGAATTTGGGCCCATTAGTGGGGAGCCCAAATAAGCAATTCTGAAAAATCTCAAATTGGCCCATGTGTGGTCCATGTGCATGGCAGAATTTTGGAGGTGCAATGTGGTGCTAAAGTTTAGTCCCACATTGCTAGTTGGAGGAGACAAACACCACCTTATAAGGTGGAGTGTTGTACCACTTGGTGTGCTAGTTGAGAACAGAAGGCTCTCTCGTGCGCACTCCTCCTCCTCTTCCTCCGCCGCCGTCCGTCCGTCTCGTCACGACATGCCGCGGGTTGCGGGAATGAGCCGAGCCAATGTCTATATTTTTGCTGTTCGGGAAAAACGAGTTTTTGCGAACGTTTATAGTTTTGCCAGTTCGGGTCGCTCCCGGATCGTGGGCTGCTATCCAACTCGGACGTGTGCGACGTGGTTGGCCCACGTTGTACTCGCTAGGGTTTCCCGAGCCGCACTATATATTGCCTTGCACTGTGTGCGCCGTCACACACCGAACCAATCTAGGTTTTGTCAATTTCGTGCCTTGCGCCGCCACCGTAGTCTACTCCATCCGTGCGCCGGCGTGCACCGGCGAACGGGACAGCAGGTCTCCGGAACCACTTGTCCTTGTGATCCTGTACGGGAGAGGGCGAATAAGGTTTTTGGAAAGCGCCCCGCGCGACTGCTTTCAAGTTCTTCATCACGGCTCGACTTCCTGGACGATCTCCGGGCCCGGGCGACTCGTCTCCAACGTCGTCTTCTTCGAGCTGCTACCGTCGCCGCTCAAGCTGCTGCCGTCGCTGCTCCAACGACTACTTCATCTACAATTGTTCGGTACGTTCGTCACGTTCCGATGGCTGTGTTCGTAGATGTCTTGCTGCTGTTCATGTTAATTAATACGTCTAGTATTTTCGAGATTAACATGTTAGTAGCTCTTGCGATCATGTTTATATTCTGGAATTAATCATGGAAATTATGCCTAATAATCCAACAATCCAAAAACCTTATATTTGTTATAGGCAATTTCCTGAGTTAAACATGGGACATCTATCTGATGCGCTGAGGCCGGACAAGTTTACCGGTGTGGACTTTAAGAGATGGCAGTACAAGACCACACTGTGGTTGCGATCTCTGAAAGTGTTCGAGGCTAGTGAGGGTTTACCTGAAGGAACTATATCTGACGAGGATCAGAACAAGTTCAAGGAAACCAATACTGCCTTTGTGGGACTCGTTCTGAGTGCTCTTAGCAACAAGCTGTTTGATGTGTACATGCACATTACAGATGCCAAAGAGCTCTGGGAGGCACTGAACGCTAAGTTCGGTGTAGCAGATGCTGGCAGTGAACTGTACATCATGGAGAGCTTCCATGACTTCAGGATGGCTAACAACCGTTCTGTAGTCGAACAGGCTCATGAGATACAGTGCATTGCTAAGGAGCTTGAGCACGCTAAGTGTGCCTTACCTGACAAGTTTGTGGCTGGATGCATTATTGCAAAGTTGCCCTCTTCATGGAGGAACTTCGCCACAACTCTCAAACACAAGAGACAGGAGATATCGGTTGAAAACCTGATAGCGTCTCTTGATGTTGAGGAGAAGGCTCGGGCTAAGGACACTGCTGAGAGAGGTGGTGAAGGTCAGTCTAGCGCCAACATGGTGCAGAAGAACTTTCACCATGGCAAGAGCAAGGCAAAGAGCAAGCCTTCCTTCAACATGCCTACCAAGACTACTTCTTTCAAGAAGAAGAAGAAGATGCTGAACAAATCTGAGCTAAAGTGCTACACTTGTGGAGAGCCCGGACACTTCTCTGTGGACTGCCCAGATCGTGCAGACAAGGGAAGACGCCAAAGCATGTCAACGTCGTGACCGCTAGCAATGCTGATGGGTACGGTAATTTACCGATTGTGCTTTCAGTATTTCAATCTCCATGTTGGTGGATTGATACGGGTGCTAATGTTCATGTATGTGCTGACATCTCTATGTTCACTTCTTATCAGGTCGCAGATTCAAGCGTCTTAATGGGGAATGGATCACATGCTTCTGTTCGTGGTGTTGGCACGGTAGATCTGAAGTTTACTTCGGGGAAGATCGTGCAGCTGAGGAACGTGCAGCATGTCCCTACTATGAACAAGAATCTGTTAGCGGCTCCCTTCTATGCAGAGATGGGTTTAAATTAGTCTTGGAGTCCAATAAAGTAGTTGTGTCAAAGTTTGGACAATTTATTGGTAAAGGGTATGAGTGCGGAGGCTTGTTCCGCTTTTCATTATCGGATTTTTGTAATAAGTCAGTAAACCATATTTGTGGCAGTGTGGATTCGGATGCTAATGTTTGGCACTCTCGTTTATGTCATGTTAATTTTGGTTTAATGAGTAGACTTTCCAGTTTGAGTTTAATTCCTACTTTCACCATTGCCAAAGGTTCTAAGTGCCATAGCTGTGTGCAATCTAAGCAACCTCGAAAGCCTCACAAGGCAGCCGAGGAGAGAAACTTGGCACCTCTAGAACTCGTACATTCGGATCTATGTGAGATGAATGGCGTGTTGACAAAAGGTGATAAGAGATATTTCATGACTTTAATCGATGATGCTACTAGGTTCTGTTATGTATATTTGTTGCACACTAAAGATGAAGCTTTAGACTACTTTAAAATCTATAAAGCTGAAGTAGAAAATCAATTAGAGAGAAAGATCAAACGTCTTAGGTCAGATCGTGGTGGCGAGTATTTCTCCAACGTATTTGATGAATTCTGTGAGGAACATGGTATTATTCATGAGAGGACGCCTCCCTATTCGCCCCAATCAAACGGGGTTGCCGAGAGGAAAAACCGCACGCTGACCGACTTGGTGAACGCCATGTTGGACACTGCTGGTTTATCTAAGGCATGGTGGGGGAGGCTTTGTTGACTTCGTGTCATGTCCTGAATAGAGTTCCTAACAAGGATAAAGAGAAGACACCTTACGAGGAGTGGTCTGGGAGAAAACCATCACTTTCTTATTTTCGTACTTGGGGATGTTTGGCGAAAGTCAATGTTCCAATTCCTAAGAAACGAAACTTGGACCGAAGACAGTGGATTGTGTCTTTCTAGGTTATGCTCAGCGGAGCATTTGCTATAGATTTTTAGTGGTTAAATCTGAGATACCTGATATGCATGTTGATACTATTTTGGAATCTCGTGATGCAACATTTTTTGAGAACATGTTTCCTATGAAGGATATGCATAGCATTGCTAGAATTTCTTCTGAGATATTTGCTGAACCTAGTACATCTGTTGATCATTCTGAACAACCACATGTTGAGGAAGTCCTTGAGAAGGATGACAATGAATCAGCTCCCAAGAGGAGCAAGAGACAGAGGACTGAAAAATCCTTTGGTGATGATTTCATTGTGTACCTTGTGGACAATACTCCCACGTCCATTGCAGAGGCATTTGCATCTCCTGATGCTGATGACTGGAAAGAAGCTGTCCATAATGAGATGGACTCGATTCTTTCTAATGGAACTTGGGAATTATCTGAACGACCCTACGGCTGCAAACCTGTGGGTTGTAAGTGGGTGTTCAAGAAGAAGCTAAGGCCTGATGGTACTATTGAGAAGTACAAGGCACGGCTTGTGCCAAGGGCTACACCCAGCGTGAAGGCGAAGATTACTTTGACACCTATTCACCTGTTGCTCGACTTACCACCATTCGTGTACTACTTTCCCTGGCTGCCTCCTATGGTCTTATCGTTCATCAAATGGACGTAAAGACAGCTTTCCTTAACGGAGAGTTGGAAGAGGAAATCTATATGGATCAGCCTGATGGGTTTGTGTAAAAGGTGAAGAGAGAAAGGTGTGCAAATTGTTAAAATCTTTGTATGGGCTGAAGCAAGCACCTAAGCAATGGCATGAGAAGTTTGACAGCACTCTTACGTCTGCAGGCTTTGCCATTAATGAGGCTGACAGGTGTGTGTATTATCGCCATGGTGGGGGCGATAGTGTTATATTATGCTTGTATGTTGATGACATACTTATTTTCGGTACAAGCATGATAGTGATAAATGAGGTCAAGTCTTTTCTGTCAAAGAGCTTTGATATGAAAGATCTGGGACAAGCTGATGTGATCCTGAACATTAAGTTGATTAGGGATGAGAGTGGGATTACGTTAACGCAATCACACTATGTTGAGAAGGTCTTGAGCCGCTTTGGTTATATAGACAGCAAGCCTTCTCCAACACCCTATGATCCCAGTGTGACACTCAGAAAGAACAAAAAGGAAACGAGAGATCATTACCTTGCGAGCGCGACGAGACCTGATATCTCTTTTGCTGTGAGCAGGTTCATATCTAACCCGGGTATTGATCATTGGCATGCACTTGAAAGGGTCATGCGCTATCTGAACGGTACAATGAGTTATGGGATTCACTATTCAGGGCACCCTGCGGTGCTTGAGGGATACTGTGATGCGAACTGGATCTCAGATGTTGATGAGCTCTACGCCACAAGTGGATATGCATTTATTCTTGGAGGTGGCGCAGTGTCATGGAGGTCTTGCAAACAGACCATTTTGACGAGGTCAACCATGGAAGCAGAACTTGCTGCTTTAGATACAGCTTCTGTTGAGGCAGAATGGCTGCGTGAGCTCTTGATGGACTTGCCGGTGGTTGAGAAACCATTACCGGCCATCCTTATGAACTGTGACAACCAAACGGTTATCATGAAAGTGAACAGTGCTAAGGATAACGCGAAGTCATCAAGACACGTCAAAAGACGCTTGAAGTCTGTCAGGAAAATGAGAAACTCCGGAGTAATAACTGTTAGTTATATTCAAACAGACAAAAACCTGGCAGATCCCTTTACGAAGGGACTATCACGTAATGTGATAGATAGTGCATCGAGGAGATGGGGTTGAGACCCGTGAGCGTTACACCATAGTGGTAACCCAACCTATGTGATCGGAGATCCCGTGAATTAGGACCTGGGAAGAACAAGCTAGTGGTTTAACTGAGGAGAGTTATTTTGTAACCCTCTCCGTGGGAAGATGCATAACTCTCACATTCTGTAAGGCAGGTTGGCAATATGCCTTAATGTGTTTTGTTGGCTATTCGTAGCAAAGGTGCTATCCTACAGAGCGACCTTGAAAGAACACACCTATATGAGTCCGACTGTTAAACGTCGCAGTCTATGAGATTTGGGTGATCTCTAGTAAGCTCATGAAGAGACCAGGGAGTATGACGCATATGCTCCACCCGCGGGGTAGGCTACTGGCAGCCACGTACTGGTTATGACTTTGAGTGAAGTCTATTGGCACCAAACTTGCAATTCAAGGTTCGTCCATTGTTCAAGTTGCTGGTAGATGTAGCTTGAAGCTCTAGGCGGAAGTTCAACTTAACAGTCTCTGCTGAAACACTGGTATATAAACAAGAAACGAGGTTTGGCAAAATCTCTAAATGGGAATTTGAGATCTGGTGGGGGATTGTTAGAATTTGGGCCCATTAGTGGGGAGCCCAATAAGCAATTCTGAAAATCTCAAATTGGCCCATGTGCATGGCAGAATTTTGGAGGTGCAATGTGGTGCTAAAGTTTAGTCCCACATTGCTAGTTGGAGGAGACAAACACCACCTTATAAGGTGGAGTGTTGTACCACTTGGTGTGCTAGTTGAGAACAGAAGGCTCTCTCGTGCGCACTCCTCCTCCTCCTCCGCCGCCGTCGTCCGTCCGTCTCGTCACGACACGACACGCCGCGGGTTGCGGGAATGAGCCGAGTCGATGTCTATATTTTTGTGTTCGGGAAAAACAAGTTTTTGCGAACGCGTATAGTTTTGCTAGTTCGGGTCGCTCCCGGATCGTGGGCTGCTATCCAACTCGGACGTCTGCGACGTGGTTGGCCCATGTTGTACCCGAGCCGCACTATATATTGCCTTGCACTGCGTGCGCCGTCACACACCGAACCAATCTAGGTTTTGCCAATCTCGTGCCTTGCGCCGCCACCGTAGTCTATTCCATCCCGTGCGCCGGCGTGCACCGGCGAACGGGACAGCATGTCTCCAGAACCACTTGTCCTTGTGATCCTGTATGGGAGAGGGCGAATAAGGTTTTTGGGAAGCGCCCCGCGCGACTGCTTTCAAGTTCTTCATCACGGCTCGACTTCCTGGACGATCTCCGGGTCCACGGGCGACTCGTCTCCAACGTCGTCTTCTTCGAGCTGCTACCGTCGCCGCTCAAGCTACTGCCGTCGCTGCTCCAACAACTACTTCATCTACAATTGTTCGGTACGTTCGTCACGTTCCGATGGCTGTGTTCGTAGATGTATTGCTGCTGTTCATATTAATTACTACGTCTAGTATTTTCGAGATTAACATGTTAGTAGCTCTTGCTATATTCTGGAAATAATCATGGAAATTATGCCTAATAATCCAACAGCCTTTAGGCGCCGCCACGGGCGCCATTAGATTAGGTTTAGTTTTAAAAAAAATTAAATTTCGTTCAAATCTCTGTAAATTTTCCTAAAATTTGAATGAAATTCGCCGAAGTTTAAATTTAAATTTTTTAGTTTGGGCGTCGCGAGTGGGGATCGAGGGCGCCCAAATGGCGCAGGTTGTCCGGACGGCGCCTAAATGACACGTCCGGACGGCCTTTGGGCGGCCATTTGGGCGCCGTGACTGGAGATGCTCTAAACGTACCTGAGGAAAACGTCATCTCCGACACTGCAAAGTGGGGCCCGTTGCTTACTGGAAGTCTGGAACCCTGGCTGCCTGCAAAAGCGAGCGAACGTTCCTACCAGATTCAGCTTGCGGTGCTCCGCTTTTCGTATCTCCTAGTGCTCTACCACGCAAAGATATATCCATGCTTGCGGTATTTTGTCTCTGATTTGCGAGTCCAAAGAGCTTTGACTTTGGTAGTCGGCTTTGTTTTGACGTGTCCGACTGGTCTTTGTGGTGGTTTCCCCTGCTGTGATTATGTGAAGTCGGAGTTTTTGTTGCGTCTGTCCAGCAGTGACGATGACCTGCGCTAGATGGTCCGGTCGTGTAGGTCTTCATCGGTGCGGGTCTTGCATATCTTCTTCTCGGGTCTTATCATCAGAATCAGAGTTGCTGGTCTTCTACGCGATCAGTGAGCTTCATGGGTCCGTTGCGGCGAGTTTTGTTCAATGGTCATTCGTTGGTGAAGTATGAGTAGCTGGCTATGACGATTCTCTCTTTGGTGGTGTGTGTCCAGTTTGTCTTGGAAGGCAGCGGCTGTGTGCTCTCGCCTTGTGGCTTGGAAGGTGGTTTGTGACGGTGTGTTCTGTTTTCCGCTAATAACTAGGCAATTCTCTTCATCTTAATGAACGGATAATCTATCTAGGGGACGTGCCCCAGATTCCTATCTCATACGGCGCCGCGAGAATCTTAATTACATGCATGCATGCACCGTCTATCTCCGATCATACCAATAAAACAGATCCTTAATTACATGCATGCATGCATGGTCCATCTGGGAGAATCTTTTCGTAACCGGAAATTCAAAATAAATTATCTCTCAAACCAAAAATCCAATTGAATATCCGTTTGCACGGTTGGATTTGTCTCGGCGAGTACTTTAAAACAAAATCCCATCTTAGTATGTTCTGAAAAACTTTTTTTTCCATCGTCAGTTGCCAGGCTATAGTAACTTAGTTGCCATATTGCTAGTTAACGGTTACCACCCAAATAATTCATAATTACCCGTCATTTTTACATATTTTTTTGTCATAATCACGATCTATATATTCAGAAAGTGACTATTTGATCCAATCTAGACAAATAAATATGGGATTATCGTCACAGAAGTATTATATGGGTGAGTACCGCAGTTTTAAAAGCCAGACAACCATTTGATTTTAACCGGGTAACCAACTTGACAATACCCGGTGACCAAGTGAGCATAATCTGGCAACTAGGATGAGAAAAAAAAGTTGTCAAAATATATTAAGATGGGATTTAGTTCTGAATATCTCGTCGCAACAAAGCCAACCGTGAAAACGGATGTCGATTTGGAATTACGGTTTAAGAAATAAAACATTTTAAAGTTTGAAAACGAAAAAGGAATTCCACGCGCTGGCTGCATGCATGGCGCATGCATGATGTAATTAGCAATTTTCATCCGTGCCTACCAATGTCTAATCTAGGGCACGTGCCCTACCTAGTAAAGTCCCTTAATTAATGAGAGGAGTTGCTTCCGTATTAAAAAAAACAAGCATCTCCTAGACGCATCCAAATTCTAACCCTTTCTCACGCCCGCACAAGAGGAAATATCTCGTGCCATCAACTCTTACATGTTACCATACCCCCGTTTCAAATAAATCAATTTTAATTGTCTAAAACAGTTCTAGAAAAATTGTGAATGTGCACAAGGAATATGTCTACAATATCCAAAAATTTAAGATCCAAATTCGGAAGCCCCCTACAGACGAATGGAAATGGTTATCGGGGCATCTGCTAAAGATTTTCTAGGCTTGTATTAAGGATATTTGATCCTTGCAGAAACCCACAACCCGCACGTCATTCGCTAGTTCATGTCGGTTCATAGGATTTGAAAAACATAGACATATAATTATCGTACAAATAGAATATCATGACACTTGAAAAGTACATGCATCCAAATGAAGAAACTAGTAGAAGATGTTGCTTGGTTGCACCTATTGGGATGAAGTACATGTCTTAGTTGTGTTGGACAATAGTAAGTTTTCGAGGAGGTCTCGCATATTTCTAAAAATCATATACGATTCTAGTGTAGCAAAGTAATCCATTATAATTCTGGATAACTCATTTCTTCAAACTAAATAGATAATAGAAGAATTTCTATGGACTGAAATCTTATAGAATTTCGCAAAAATCTTTTGAACCAAGGAGGCCCTTAATCGACGCAATCTTCGTTTCCTGCATTTGTTGACGGCGCACTGTGAGTAGACTCGGAGCTGGCTCCGGGCGGATCTTGAAAACACCCTTGCATTGGAGCCGACCAAAATAACGTTGGTCACGACACGGCGGTCGTTCGGGGCCAGGAGATGCCCGTCGTGATAAAGAAGAATATAGTGAAGAGGAGGGTTGGACAACCACCCCCGATTTCGTCCTGACGGAACGGCGAAGGGCTAGCTTCTCGATGAGGTCAAATCTAGCATGCTTGGTCGGACGGAGAAGAAGCCAGAAAGACCGAAACATTATCGTCACCTGCACCAAGCTTAGATACTGGACCATGAATGAAGCGTCAAGGCTCCGATGACTCCGAAGAGTGCCGTCCGAACGAGGACAGGTTGGAGAGACATTATCCAGTGCCGCGGATGATTCCATCGCTTCGATGACACCGACTGCACACTAAACTGGGCCCCATCCAAAGATAGGGTGACCGATGCGAGGCACTCATGCGTACAACCATCTTTTTGAACCTTGGTAAAAAAAAGTCCTCTGAACCATGGTAAGAAATAACTATGAGTGGTCAATCATGATGGTAAAACTTTGTTTGATTCCAACTATTTAGGGGCCTCTTTTATTCGTCGGATAGTAAAAAAACCGTAGGAATAGAAGGAAAAACACATAATTGCGGCGTACCTCCAACTTTACAAGCACCAAAAAATCTGTTTGATTCCATCGAAAGAACTGCAAAAGGAGGTTGAAGATTTCTACGGGAGATAGTACAACTACTCAGGAAAAATATTATAAAGTTAAATCATACTATAAATCAGACAAGCAAGATTTTTCTACAGGATCCAACAATCGAGCTCGCATTGCCGCGACAGTTTGAGGGACATGATGGATCAACGGTGGGTGGGTAAGCATTGGGAGTATATCTATCTGGATCGTTCGTATCCAAAACTGTATTCCTCTTGGTGGGTTTTAAAACACAGGCGAAGAGAAGCAGATGGTGACAAACGCACGAACGAGATTTAAGGGATGCTGTTAAATAATCAACAATCGGAGGGTGGGACCCACGTCACATGCGCGCGCGGAGCCAAAGCTCACGTGCTACGCTCGCCGAGCCGAGCCTGCAAAGATAAGTGCTCGCGCTAATTAGTTTTAAAAAAAAGTTACGCGGCGGGCCCGTACCCTGCGGCACGCGTCCCGTTCCAGCTGTCGGCAACGCGCGACGCACCCATGCCTTGACACGCTGCCTCAATGACGGGTGGGCCCTGGGCTCACCTCTTCTCACGTCCCAGCGCACTGTAGGATTTCAGTTTCGCTTCCCGGCAGTGGCGGAGCCAGAAATTGCGCAAGAACCGGGCCAAAATCTTGGCTCAAGAAAACTTACAGAAAAAACTCTAGTAATGACACAGAAATTTTGCATGATTGCAAATATGAACTCATGTTTTCAACTACAATTCTTAATGGTCCATCGAAAATACATAAAACATGACAAAATTCTAAAGAAAGTAGTACAAACGTACAAAAGATAGTACGAAATCAATTGTTTACTTCATCCGAGCCTGCCATTTCCTCGTCAATGGTAGAAGAAGGACCAATACCTTAAAAGACAAGAATTGTGTCATAAGAAAAAGCACAAAGATAGATAAAATATTAATTCGTGGATACAAATAGAAGAACTTACCAAAACGACGAGGTAAAATTCCTTTCCGTGACTTATATGATTGGAAACGATATAAAATATCATTATCATTGACAGTATTGAAGACATCTCGCTCAATATAACAAACCATGTTGTAATTCATCCAATCATCACCCATTTTATTTCTCGAATCAGTCTTGATAATTTTCATGACTGAAAAAGCTCTCTCCACTTGTGCCGTTGCAACCGGTAAGATCAATGCCAACTCAGTGAGACGATACACCAAAGGAAAAACAGTGTGTCTGTCAGTTTGAACCATCTTCACAGCAAGATTACCAAGATCATGACAACTCACAAAATCTGGATCAGCTCTCACATCAGCAATGAATGTCTCAAGTTGGTTTCTAAGAACAAAAGAAATCTCATATATGGAGAAGTCAGCGGCATATATATCTGGCCATGGGCCGGGCTTCGGGCCAGGCCTAAAAAAGCCCGCGGGAAAAAGCCCAGGCCCAGGCCCGGCCCGACTCAGCCATCGGGCCTAGATTTCAGGCCCAGGCCCGGCCCATCACTACAAAATCCCGTCGGGCCTCGGGCCGGGCTTCTTACTGAAAACAGCAAAATTCAAAGCCCAGGCCCGGCCCATCATGTCCATCGGGCCGAAATATGAGGCCCAGGCCCGTCCCATGGGCCAGGCCCGTCGGGCCCAGGCCCTGTATTTTCGGGCCGGGCCGGGCCGGGCTGGAGATGGCCAGGCATAGCGGCATACATCTCAGCAAGTTCAACAAGTTTGTCTTCATCAAAATTAGCAAATGAGTTCTTTGGATCAAGACAAGCAATGCACCTCAACAATTGAGTAGATTTTTCAGCAAACCGGTTATTTAACTCAACAATTACCTGATCATGCACAACATTGAATATTTCATATCTGAAGCGGTGATAGTAAGTTACCATGGTACAACCACGATGTCTTGAGCGACCTCGAGCGGGTATTGTATCATCCATGTTTGGCACTACAATCTTATATTTGATACAAAAGTCAAGTGTCTCCTTCAAGACTGCATCCCAACCATTTTCTCTTATGCCTTGAAGTTGCTGCAATGTTACGCCAATCAAACCCACCGCACGAACAATGTTCTGATCTTTCTTTTGCAAACACTGTGATAGCTCATTTGTCTTGCCCAATAGTTTGATCATAAGATGCAATATGAGAACAAATTCAAAGCTTTCCATCTGAGTAATCAAGCCACCGGCTATAGTTCTTTGTGTGAAATTTTCTGCATCACCATGAATATTCTCTAATACATGAAGAACGGACTCCCACATCATAATGAATCTACATAAAGTTCTATGGTGTGTGCCCCACCGTGTGTCCCCAGGTTTTACAAGGTTGGTTGTTTGGTTTTTCCCTTTACCAGAAAAGATTTCCCCGGATTCCAATTGCCTTACCATAGTGTCATGTTGATGTTGGGCTATTTGATCATGTCTCTTACAAGAAGCATTTACAGTGTTGACAATCAAAGCGGTGATGTTGAAGAAATCCAATACAGAGGAACAACACTTGGAAACAGCAACAACTACTAACTGTAACTGATGGGCAAAGCAATGAATGTAAAATGCATAGGGATTTTCGTCCAATATCAACTTCTGCAACCCACGAAATTGCCCTCTCATATTAGAAGCTCCATCATACCCTTGCCCTCTCAATTTAGACATGGATAAGCCTTGATCAAGAAACATACCATCCAAAGCTTCCTTTAGTGAAGCTGCTCTCGTGTCAGGAACATGCTTAATTCCAATAAATCTCTCAATCACAGAAACAAAATGCAGCATCTTTAGCAACACTATACTCCAACCAATCACCATGTTTATTGAACCAAGTATCATGGAAGCTTCTTAGTGTACCAGATTTTCCAAAAGCAGACCTCTTATAACTGTGACCATAAGGTTGGCATGGACCCAAATTAACATACTCCCTTCTAGCATCATCTCTAATGTTCGGATCCAAATCCTCAATAGGTGTCCTAAGACCAGGGTCTGAAACAATGACATTCATACCATGTCCGAGACGAGAATTTATATTGGCAACACGATCTGCAAGGTTGGTACTTTCTTCGGTTGAGATTGAAGGTCCAGTTTGGGAGGCAGCATCTTCGGATTGAGGAGCTTCTTCAGGTTGAGGAGCTTGTTCAGCTTCGTTCGGTTTTGAGATAGAGGGGAAAAATCTCTTCATCTTTAGTTCCTGAAATGCAATTGTAATTTGTAAATCAATTAAGGGGCAGTAGCACAAACCCTAGAACTCGGCGAAGATGTAGAGAATTTAGCTAGAAGCACCGAGCTGAGGAGAAATCAAATGAGGGGCAGTAGCACGAACCCTAGAACTCAGAGGAGATTGTAGCAGGTCGACGCCTCACGCCTCGATGGGGAGATGCGGGGCAGCAGGAGTCGTTCCTCCTCCACTCCTCCAGGTCTACGCTGGGCAGGGAGAGGATGAGAGCGCGCTGAGCTGGGAGAGGATGGAGGCGAACAGCGCGCGTGGGGACGGGAGGGAGCGGAGCGCGGCGTAGACGAGGCGCGGGGTGGGGCGGAGGTGGGGGAGGGCGAGGAGGAGCGCGCGCCGCCGTGGAGCAGGACGGGGAGGACGGGGGCCGGCGCGAGGAGCCGTCCGTGGCCTGCGCGCGGTGGCCGGGGAGGGCGTCGAGCAGGGCCTCGATGGGCGGTTCGGCGGCGGGGAGGAGTTGGCGTCTGAGATGGAGACGGGAATTGGGAGCCTCTGCTTCGAGTTCGAGATGGAGACCAGGGCCAGGCCTGGGCTGCGCCCCGTGCCACTTTTTTTTCCGTAGATGGCAAGAAGAATGTTGCGCTGCGACCCGGGCCACGGCCCAGGTTGCCTGGGGTTCAGCTCCGCCTCTGCTTCCCGGGGTCGGCGTTCAAGCGTGTTTTTTTTTTCAGAGCAACCACATATTTAATTAAGTTACAATAAGCAACACACACGAAACTAGAAAGCAGGCCAGGACAAAATGATTATCATAAATTTATAGATCTCTAGGTCTCCTGCAACACCGTAGGGAGCGGCCGTTGTCCAATTCCAGCGCCGCCGAGTCGAACGTCGGAAGAGACGCCGAGACTCCACCATTGCGTGTTTTGTTGCCGGTAAGTATCTTTTGTCCTAAATGCCACTTAAACCCAACTATTATGCAAAATCTCGACATTATCTACATATAGGATTTTTGTTTCGAATTTTCTTTTCAGAAGAAAACGAGCTACTTGGAGCTAGGGCTTCATTAGCAATTTTCGTGAGCACCGTCAGTTTTCTCAGAAAATAAATTGGATGTTGGGCGGATTTTCTTATAAACAATAATTGTTGAATTTCTTTTCGACCCACCCTAATGCCAAAATATATTCTAAAAGGTAACCCAACAAGTGAAAATAAGTAACATGGGGTCAGGAATAATTGTCGCCCAAAAATAATCTCATAATTTTTTATTTTTGCAAAACAGGATTCAGGCCTTTAATAAACCCCTAGAATTAATTTATAGGGTTTAGTACATCCTATTCTGTTTTGGAATGAAAATAAGGTAAAATAATATTTCTGGCACATGTTCTTCATGTTAATTAAACACGGTTGGTCAAATATTTTAGTTGTCCCAACAACTCAAAGCGCTGAAATAAAAATTCAGTTATTTTTAAAAATTCCCAGACCAAAATTCTTAACGTTTCAACAAGGATGATAAAAAAATTTAAGCAGTTCCTCATTTTTTTAATTTCTTCAGAAATTTCAGCAAAGATAAGGAAAATCATTCATCATATTTAGTCCATTTAACTTTCCGAAAATATATATATATATATGAAAATCACTGTAGCTCAACTAGCAGAAGCAGCACAAGGTGAAACAAGAAGCAAAGCTGCCAACAGTTCGAGGCGGGTAGACAAAGAGGCGGCACACTAACCGGAAGGATGATGGGTATTTTACTGCCAGTCGGAATTACTAAAATCTGGGTGGTAAAAGAATTAGAAAAAAAATTACTAGTGAATGACAGAGCATTTTGAGTCTGTTTTGGGATTGACAACATGCTGGAACATGCTTTAGCATTTCTAAATTTTTTAATGAACTTCCTTTCCTGACTATGATGAATATACCTTTGTACTGCACTTCCTTTCCTGACTATGCGCTATGTTCCATTTCTAAATTGTGGATAGGAACAAAGGCACAGTGTTGACCAGTAATTCATCCATCCATAGCTTCACATTATATTATCTCCAAATAGCTGAGACTGGTGGTCAGTTCACAACAAGGGGTTACATCAACATCATTGCTCTCATTACAGGGGTAAGAAGACGACTAATTAAGGAATTTGTACTGATCAATTCAGTTGTACCAGTAGAAAGACCTCTCTGTTCAACTCTCAAGACTAAGATTAACTTAAGCACATGCATCTAAGCTCTTGAGATCACTCTATCTACTAACAACAGACACCACTGGTGAAGTGAAGCATGCATCAGAGGGCTACGAGTTGTACACGGTCTTGAGCCTCTTTGCTGCCTGTATGAACCCCAGGATCACCTGCAACTCATCCAATTGCTGATGCATTTCATTTGGAGGAGGGCGCAGGAAAACAGAAAGATTAGCTTCGTTCTATTATTGTCCAGTGGAAACAATGCATAATTTCCGATGGATTTTACCTGAGACTGGAAATGCTGCTGGACCCCATGGAAGAGCTGTTCTTCTGATGGGCTGGGGTTCATGCTTACCTGCAAGTTAGCAATATATATGTCAGGAATGAATCAAAAGGTAGCGCTTTTGGCATGGATTGTTTGTTTGCTGGTCAAAAAAGGTTCAGCCAGCTTACAAGATTGAAGAGCTTCCAGTATCTCCGTAGTGTGGGCGTTCCGAGCTTTGTCAGATTTACTCTCTGCAAGTCAAAAAAAGGAAGAATAACCTTGGGTCAGCACAGTGTTATGATACGCAGACTGAGATTAGTATGCCAGGATACAAGAAACAGAATAGATGAACAATGAAATTGTGTTTCACAATTAGGCACGCTTCTAGAAAAAACAGGAGAAGCTATTAACAATGAAGACAGTACCATGTGATCTCAGGGATCACACTCACTTTGATAGTATAGTATGTCCCAATCTGATATCTCAAACATAAATAACTCTGTCATGTTTAGTTGCGGTGAGATAGTGACAGTGATTACCGCTCGCAGCTTCGAACCCGAGTAGATGTTGCCTTGGCTACTGGACGATGTACAGGAAGACCATGGTCTTGTGTGCCGAACCCTTGGCTTTTTTGGTTTCTGGTACTCTATGCTTGCTGCTCATGAAACAGAAGAAAATGCTCAGTCAGTTGTGCTAACAAGAATTAAAGGCATTTGACTGAATTGGTAATCATGGCATGGTCTTACAATAGTTCATGTCTTTCTCTCCCATGTCGAAGCTGCTGCAAAACGAGTTGTTGCCGTCGATCTCGTCGTCGTCCTCATTACCAGTAGGAGCTTCCAACACACTCAGCGCATTCCTCTGCAACTTCACCTCGACACCATTCTTTAGAATCTGCATTTGCAATAACACGTCAGGGACTGGAACAAGCTAACCTCCAGTCGATGCTGTTTAACAGTATGTTTTCATATATCCTCAACTTTTATGCTAATGATACTAGTCTCAAACTAAATATGTATGCCTAGCTACTATCCAAGAAGAAAAGACCAGAGATATTACTCCAATTTTCAAGATAGAGAAGCAGCCACTAAGCAAAGTTTCAGTGCGAAGCTTAAATAATTGGGAGAAAGACTTACCAGCCAGTGCCAGCCTCCAAGGCCAACAGCCTTCTTGACAACGCCCTGTAGCCCGACCAACACGGACTTTGTCCGGTTGTTACCGGTGACGATGACCTTGGTGTGCGGGGGAAGCACCGTGAGCTCCTCGTCGCCGCTCTCGTACCGGGGCAGAGACAGCATCCGCGAAGAGCACACGCCAGTCCCCATCATCATGCTGCTTCACTGACCTGCCTTCTGTGTGCCACCAAAAATCTAATCAATACAGTATACACAACCAACTCAATACTACAAGGAACAGGATATTAAATGGCACCATCAACCCAGTTCCAAGAGAAATATTCCAAAATTTAGCATGATATTCATGATCTATAGCAGAGTGCAATAATCAAGCTCCTGGTGAAATCTGGAGGATTGGTTAACATTAGCTGATGTACACAAATTATTCAGCTAGAATCACATCAGAAACTAAATCTCTCGAACCGATATATCCCAGGCGCGAAAACGATCACAGCTGATGTGATGCTCCCATGCAATTTGATCCTGATATGAGTAGATCTCAAACGGATTGATGACACCCAACCACCCACCATGATGGCGATGAATCGGCTCACCAGGACCCCACCACCCACCCAGCTAGGTGGAAGAATTGGCTGTCACTTGCTGGAGTAGCAATCGTGAAAGCGATGTGTCCATGCATGCATCCAGTAGTAACAATATGTGGATCAGTAAATTCCGATCGAATCTGATTGCTCTGATGGACTGTAATCATGGATGGATCCTGAATCTAGGATCGCATGGAAGAATTTACAGTGGATGCAGGAGTGATGACACACTGCAGTGTTGTGTGCATAGATAGTGAAGCTACAGTAGTACCAATGCCAAAAAAAAAAGGAAGGTGCTATCATGAATTTTGCAATTCCTAACGCAATTCCCACTGGGAAATTATGTGCTAATAATAATACATTGAGGATCCAACTTATCAAGCTAGAAGCTGGAGTTTGCTGCAAATGAAAGCCCAGGATAAATCTGGTTTTGGATCAAACAGTAAAAGTTTGGAATGGCTAGTAAAGTTCCAGATCAAGATCTTGCTTAATACTAGCACACAACTGAGACTGGAACTTTCACACATATGGAAAATTCTGCATTAGAGAAGCTAGTGGTAGAATATAATTCTTTGAAGGGATTAAATCTTGATTGGGATCGAGTGAAAATTCGCAATTAAAGCCAGTGATGGCACACTGCAGTGCACAGATAGTGAAGCTACTACAGTAGTAGCATGCCAATAAAACCGCTGCTATCAATACATTCTGCAATTCCTAACGCAATTCACCCTGACAAATTCTGTGCTAAGAATAATACATTGAGGATCTAAATTATCAATCTCTAGAAGCCGGAATTCGCTGCCAATTAAAGCCCAGGATAAATCTGGCGTCGGATCAAACAGTGAGAGTTTGGAACAGCTAACAAATCTCCAGATCAAGATCGTAGTACATAGTACAACTGAAACTGGAATTCTCGCAGATACGGATGAAATCCGGACGGGACTGTGGATTTTCGAAATGGAGTGCGGGGAGGAGCCGCGGAAATTCCAATGCAGGAGAGGCCATGCTTTCTCGATCCAAAGTTAAAAAAAAAAAGCGGATTTGATCCACCATAATTTAATCGAAATCCCAATGCCGGGACGCGGAATTCGGAGAGGACGGCAGAATGCGCATCGACGCGAAGATCTCAAGATCGGAACTAGGCGACGGCGATGAACCCACAACCGAGCTCCAAAACCCGTGCAATTGAACGCTACTAGAGAAAAAAAAAACCCGGCAATTCGCGATCCGGAACACGGCAATCCGAGAATGCAAAGGAAAAGGAACAGAATGCGGATGGAGGATCGGCAGCGTGAGCTCACCTGCTGCTCGTGGATCCGAATCGGGGCACAATTGGAATGCGGGGCAGGGGAGGAAGATCCAGAGCATAGGGGAGGGAGAGAGAGGAGTGAATGCTTTGCAACTGCACTGACTGCGCAGCCGGAGCGGGTGAGCCGGCTCGCTTTAACGCCCGCGGGTCCTCGTCGGCTCGTTCTCTTGGACGGATCGGCTCGTGGACGGATCGGCTTGGCTTGATGTGATGGGGTTGTGACGTGGTGTTTCGGACTGGGATGTGCGCTGCGCTGCATGTACGTTCTGCAGAGACTGCGTGGTGGGGCCATTCCTGGCCTTCGTACACGAGATACCATCCATCCATGCATATGCGTATTTTTTCTCAAGAAAACGATGTGTCGATGCATGCAGCATTTGATATTAATGACAAAACACTTATTTGCATGGTTTCACATAGCAGGATTAGATTTGGATTCGCGATTTTCTTCTGAACATAATTTACATTTGAAATTCTTTACTACCATCTCGTATATGTTCCTCGTGTCGATCCGCTAGCGATTTATTAGTGTTTTTTTTTCTTTCATATTCACTTTGGCGGTGCCGAAACCCAGTGTGAATTGCGCAAAGAACAGTTGATTGTCACAGACGGTTCCTAAACCGGCTCGGATAGTTCATCACCGAGTTTGTTCCAAGAAATAAAAGACGAGGTTGATTAATGTTTCAAACAACGTTGGTTCTTACTTTACAACGGCTCTGCTCTGAACACGCGGTATATGAGTTGTTCCACGCTGACAGACTGTGTCTGGAAAATCCTTGAACGTCCGGATCTGCGCGGAACCTCCAGCACTACTCACGGTCGATTTTCATACGCAACCGACTCCAATGTACCAGTTGTTTAATTTGGAAGGGAGAAAGCCGGAGTGTCCGCATTCTTAAGGTCGACTTGGCACAATCCATCCTCAAATAGGTTAGGTATAAACTTAGATTAAAATTGAATATTATCTAAGTTTGACCGAGCATGCAAACAAAAGATGTACAATATCAAACTAATATAAGTATTGAGTAGACCCATCACAACAGATATATATATTTTTATGTCAAAAAAACAGATATATATTTTCATAATTTTGTAGTGAACATTATAGTTGTTGATATTTCTATCCATACATTTTATCAAATTCAAAATGTGTTCATTTTTTAACCAAGTTTATTTATACGTACGGAGGTGCAATGACAGCACTTCAATGCATGGCATTACTCGACCCAGGTGGCCAGATCGGGGAGATATTAATCGGATATCTAGATCCAGCGTGGGACCCGCAGCACATGCCGCTCGCGTGCGCGCCATCCTCCTCCACTGCGAGCCGAGCCGAGCCGAGCGGGACATAGCATAGCCCTAATTAAAAGCAGCACGCTCCGTACGCGTGGGCCAGGTGCCTGGACACGCGTCCTGTTCCAGCTGTCGGAAGCCATATCCTACTCGTGCGTCGTCTACACCCTCACACTGACGCGTGGGTCATGCCAACCTTTGGTGGTGTGCTGTCAGTGAGTGGGTGGAGCTGCGGTCAGGTACGTGAAGTTTTCGCGGGAACGGGTTTATGGATCGGCGCTCAAGTCCGTGAGGCGCAGGGTCACAGGTCCGTCCGAAAGGTCTCGGCGCAGCTATTTCTCACCTGCTCCGTGGTGACGCTCCCTCACTGACAGGTGGGATCAGTGGGTTGCCGGGCCCACGTGGCGGTGGGGTCACGGTGTCGTGTAGCGAGACGAGGAGGCGCGGATGGGACGCAGTCCGGATATTGCGGGGAGCTGCCCGCGCGCGAGCTTTCCCGGGGTCAGCGTTCAAACGTTTTCGTGGAGCAGGATTTGCTCACCCAACCGAATGATATGATATGATATGATGTCAGGTTCTCCACGAAGAAAAAGAGCTGATGTGATGCAAATTATTTGGCGTTAGAAGTTTTATAGGACAAATCCACATAAGACAAAGCTCATCCTTCCTGTTTTGAGTTGTAGTAATAATGTTTTTCTTTTTTCTTTTAGCACTTGTCCTTCCTATTTTACTCGTACTATATATATAAGGTAATGTTTCAAAAAAAAAATCCACATAAGTACGTCTTTGGAATCACATTGGGTGAGTACGTAATGTTGGTTTTATCTACTCGGTTTTATCGTTTTCGATCGGGTAATCGAGACGAATTCGAAGAAAATTGCCGCTATCCTCGATACTTAATCCATGGACCGTGGGATTTGCATCGTCTACTACCTCTTGTATCATTCAGTGTTATGTTCAGCAACCAGTGTAAAATTTATAATCTAGAACAACATTGTTTTGATAAAGGACTTATTACTTAAGAATATTAAGCTTACATTCGGACTCTATATGATAAAGATGCACGCACCCGCACACCGCAGTGTCACGAATTAAAAAAAAAGACAACAGACGAAATACAAGTAAACAACTGTAAAGCGCCTATGCCAAAGGTGGGCCAATTCAAAAATAACACGGCCATCCATGTTTGATAAAAATATCTCTCGATATTTCTTGCAGTCATGCAAAAACCTCCATAAAAAGGTCTTGATTTCCACCCGTTGTAATATGAACACAAAAAGTGAAAACTCGTGCACCGGTAGACAACCTGCATGAGAGAAAAAAATATCATTAAAAACCTAATCACTTCTACATAGTCATAGCGACCATATTACGGCTAATGCTCCCACCCTAATAGTAGTTCTATACTTGTGCTCAATCCCACGTAACCAATAGCCAAAATTATTTGCAACTGATCATGTTAGATACAAGTTAGAAACTATTTGGATGGCTGACCAAATAGAACGGGCAAAACTGCACTGGAAGAATAAGTGTTTGATTGTCTCATCATGTTGACAGGAAACACACACTTTACTTCCATGCCAGTTGCATTTAACAAGGTGATCTTTTACTAAATAACACATTTACAAATATACCACGTATTTTTTTTTAAGTTTTAGTGGTATTTTCATCTTCCATATTTTCTTATTATTATCAACTGTCATGTCAGAATGGACCAACGGGCTATACATGGAGTCTAACGAGAACTTTTCATTGCCAAGTAAATTTCAATAAAATTCATCGGATACTTGCAACAACTGGACAACCCTCCGAATAGGGTATTCTATGATGCAAGTCTGGGTCCAATTAAATCTCACCTAAATGTCACATTCGAAGGCGAAGACTGCATAACCGTAACTATGGTATCACTATGACGGACAATGTTATATACTAATTATGATTTATATCATATAAGTCACATGTCAAATGTGTAATATTTGGTCAAAGCCTCGATCAAATGAAACGAAATACGTCTTATATTTTAAAATGGAGGAGTATAACTTACATGTCGACCTCATTTTTGCAGAAAATGTTTGTTACCTAGCTAAAGCACATACCGACCTATAGATGAAGGCAACATCTTTTGTCTCCTTTTTTCGTATGGCCTTTTGTTCGTTCCGGACTGTGATGGATGTCTATCTTGCAACAAGCACGAGTTCTAGTTGCTTGCAAGCTTCGTATTTTTTGCCAAATCTGACCATTTTCCTGAACTAATAATGTATCTGGCCGCTCTCGGAAACTAATTGCAAATCTGGCCCCTGAGGTCGGCGCCAACGCAAATGGAGCCGAACTTGTGCAGTTCGGCGCCAACAAAAATTTGCAAATCTGGCCCTGAGGTCGGCGTCAACGCAAATGGAGCCGAACTTGTGCAGTTTGGCGAAATGGCGCGTCGCCGAACTGCACAAGTTCAGCTCCATTTGCGTTGGCGCCGACCTCAGGGGGCCAGATTTGTAAATAGTTTCCGCGAGCGGTCAGATACGTTATTAGTTCACGAAAACGGCCAAATTTGGTAAAAAATACGCAAGCTTCGCCTGCTCCAGCACAGAAAACAATAGAAGTGAGCAGAATCTACTTTTGCTTTAATTACCTGATCACGATGGCTCCAAGTGATCCATACTTCCAGATAACGTTGAGCCTGGACCCGGTCCATGATACATGTCCATTCAAAATATCCACATGGACACTTGACCAACACTGCCAAGCAATTAAAGAACAAAATGCGTCAAAAAGAAGAAAAAAAAGAAAACAAGAGAAAGAACAACTTAGGAGTACTATCTAGGCTACCGACCACAATCTAAGATTAGAGATATTTTTTCTTCTTTTTTATGGAGGATGACTCGAGACAGTAGATGCACACAACCATATACTATTGATTACTTGCAAAGTCATGAGAGAGGTATTTCGGATCCTGAGTTTCAATGATCTTGGTATGCTAAGAAAATAAAAAATAGTATTTAAAAGTATTTCAAAATTTAAAAGAAATTGGCATGGATACATACAAATGTTATCTACATATCCGTACATTTTTGCTAAATAATATAGTATACCGTAGGCTACTCAAAGCACAGAATCGTAGATCTTAAAATAGGAAAAAAAAACAGTCATTTGTTGTTCCAACATGTGTCTTTTCTGTGCAAACCACGTACGAAAAAAAATATTTCGATGCAAATTTGGTCATACATACTAGACATGTGTATGTATTTGTATGTTTTTTCATGATTTTTGAGGCATATATATATTTAAAAAATAAGAGTACTCTTGCTTGTGTGCCAAATGGACTTTTCACAAAGTCAGACATTGATGGTGAATAAATCGGCCAAAAAGAGAAAAAAAAAACCCGAGGCCATCGGCCTTGAGACATTATCCACACATTCCTACAACAAACCTAGCTATGACAAGTGACCAGACAAACAAAATAGCCTTCAATAAAGGTTCGCTGCATGTGTGCACAATATCGGAGCTTCGTTGGGGCCGAACTGGGACATGACCTGAGTTGTTTGTTAAAAAAAAAACTTGTGCACTGCCCCTCCCTGTAAGCTGCATCCCAGTCACTCGTTTCACTCGAGTGTCAACTACCTCGATAGAAGCCGTGGCCATGGAAAGTTGGAGATGCCTCATTAGGTTTAGAAATTTTTACAAAAGGGGGTGGGTGCGGGGGGGGGGGGGGGGGGGGGAGGAGGAGGAGGAGGGGGAAGCTACGCAAAAATGTGACACAACAACGCCACGTTGTTAGCCGGGGATTGGCCATGGTATCGCTACAGCCCATAGGCATGGCTGCACCGCACGAGCATAGGGCCGACAAGAGTTGTAGCAGGTGACAACGATATTGGGACCGAATCGATCCCCTTCTCTTCTCCAATTCATGTGCCTAGCTAGGTAATCTTCTTTTTCTTCCCCAAATTCTTAGTTACCAACTTATAGCATATATTTTCTCATGGAATTGTAAATTTGTTCTTCAAGTCCGTTGAAAATTATTATTTTTGTTTTAGACTGGCCCGCCCATGTATTTTTTTTCAACCTCTGCCATTGTGTGTGCATGGTACAAGTCCAACCAGAGGTAAATCTCGGGATTTTCATCCCTGGAACCGAATTTCATTCCACAACTTTTCATAATGGCGCATGAGGTACGCATGTCAACATTGACTGATTATAAATCTTGTGTTTCTACTATAGTGCGTGCATACTTGTCGTCTCTCTCACTGCCAACATCCTCACTATTGGACCACAACTTCTCACTAACTGGATCTTGCAAAACATTTTGGGAATATGTAGTGGTTGTCTTCTCGCTTCAACTCAATGTTGCCCTTCAATCCCGTCGACATGAGAGATGGTGGGAGACTAAACCTAACCATATCCGGCCACCACTGCAGCTATCTCACGTAGTGTCGTATTTTTTTTTAGATAAAGACGTAGTGTCGTATACCTCGGCATCCTCTACGTCCTCCCAAGTCCCAACCGGTCAGGACATGCAGGCGTGCAATGATCCGACATGGTCATGAGTGTAGTCTAAGTGTATGATTATTCTCACAAATCACACTATATTTGTGTCACTACGTCGTCGCAAATATTGTATCCTTTTCGCCATAAATCATTATCAGCTCGTCGGTACCTTCACGTCTATGACCTGGCGGCCATGGCTTCAGTCGCAGCCATGTACTTGCAGGTAGAGGCGAGTGGAGATCTCTGACTCCTGAGGTCCAATGATCATTTCATTATAAAAAAATTCAAAAATACATTTTAATGTTCTTAAAAATCTAAGTATATGATTATTCTCACAAAGCACACCATATTTGCGTCACTAGATCGCCGCAAATATTGTATCATTTTCGCCATAAATCCTTCTCGGCTCGTGGGTACCTTCACTTACCCACGTTTAAGACCTGGCGGCCATGGCTTTAGTCGCAGCCATGTGCTTGCGGTAGAGAGGAGTGGAGATCTCTGACTCCCAAGGTCCAATGATCATTTTATTATAAAAAAAATCAAAAGTTACATTTCAAAGTTCTTAAAAATCTAAAAAAATCCTGCATGTTGTCAATAATGTGTGTCCCTTCAACGTGGAAAATATCAATGTGAAATACTTTGTATTTGAGTTGCAAAAAAATGATAATTTTTTTTTGAGATGATAAAAATATAAATTTGAGTACCGTGAACAATACATAGTTTCAAATCTCCAAAGTTTGACATTTTTGTGTAACCCATAAAGTATTTTGCATGCTTGTGGATACAACATTAGCCACATCCTCAATTGTTTGCAGATTTTCTAAAACTTATAAATATATATTTTAGTTTTTAATAAATAGAAGGATCACTGGATTTTGGGAGACAAAGTGACTTTTCGTGTGGAGACACGTTCTTCTCTTTCGCGTCAGAAGAGCCAAAAAAACTAAGATTTACTCTTTTTCTCAAAGAGAAAGACTCTGTTAAAAAAACAAAAAAAGACAGACGATTTCTGAAAATTATAAGTCATCTAATTTCGTTCGAAACTCAATAGTGCCACGAACGTGGCAAGATCGTGGAAGCGATGGCATGTGGGGCCGCGCAGGTGGCGCGTCAGTTAATCGGCTCAACCCGCCTGCGCCGAGTCCATCGTGGACCGCGGGCCCGCCCCGTCAGCGCCTCAGCCCGCGGTTGCCTTCCTTCCCCACCCATCTCTCCTCCCTTCTCTTCTACCGATGGTGGTTTGATCTCATCCTCTCTCTCACCAGCGCCGCCGCAGCAGCGCACGCAACCCTGCACTCCCTGCCGGAATCCGCCGCAGGTCTCGTCGTCCTTCTTCGTGGTAAGCCCCAAACCCGCTCCACGGATCGGTCGATTCCACCCCCCATCTCCACCCCTTACCTGCTCTCACTCCTGCTCCTCGCCGCGCCGTGAATCCCTAGCTCCGAGCCCGATCTGATTTCGCACTGCCCCGGAGTGGAGATCCACGCCGCCTAGCCCTAGTCCAGACGCCGCCCCCGCCCTTGTGTTTCTCCCGGCGTCTCAGATATTACCACGCGCCATGCTAAGTTGCGTAGATTTGGACTTGCTGGTAAAAGATCTAATGCCATGATGAGTTGCCTAGCCTATGTTGCTTATGAAGTTGGTTACGCCGACGTCGTCGTCGTTCCTGGCTGTGTTCCTCATAATTGTCGAATTAATTGCTTGAATCACCACAATAATTACTATGCATCTCTTTCACCTCTACCGTACGTACCACTGTTCCATCCTTCATATTCCGACGAATGAATTCTATCTCGTCTTCTGCTTCATTACACAGTTTGCTTGATCATCCATACTACCTGCTGTGTAATTTAACGGATCGCCTCATGTTTATACGACGGCAACACAAGACTGACACGTTTGTACCGCTCTTCTCTACATTGATCAGGTTCCATAGGCATGTCTGACAACGAGAAGGAGGAGACGGCGCCAACGGAGGGCGGAGCCTCTCGGGGTGCGGACTGGGAGGTGGTGACTCTCACTGCGTCCGCCTACGCTGCGGCGCCCGGCGGGGGTCCTGCACCGGAGGACGACACCAGCAAGGACGGGCAACGTTCATCGAACACGTTGCTCATGTCTGACCACTTTGTGTTCCCCCCGAGCGAGCACGAGAATCTGCCGGTGGAGACCGCCCCCGAGGAGCCCGAGAAGGACGTGCAGGAGGAGGAGAGTACCAGCACGGAGAAGTCCAGTTTCAGGAGTGTTGTGAGTGCTGGGTCTGAGAGGGTCCAGTACTACGACGAGGGGGAGAACGTGACCGCTGATGAGGCGGAGATGTTGGGTGACATGGCTGGCAGTGGTTCGTTCCACACTGAAGATGACCAGGGTGGTTCCGATGTTGACAATTCCCAGGACAAGTCCGATGTGCCTCCGGACAGCAAGAAGCGTGGCTCTGGTGGTGCCCATGCGAGTGCTGGCTGAAGAAGCATATGTCATGCCTGTATGACCATGCCAAGGAAACAAACGCTCTCTGGTCTGTGGTGGTTGCGGCTGCCTTCGTTGGCCTTGTAATCTTGTGGCGCAAAGACAAGCTGCACATAAGCTGCCTTAAATGGCGTTCCAGCTCAGCAGTGAGGTATGTTGGGCTCTTGTTTCTTTTCGAATGCAGTGCATGCCTTAAACTAGTCTTGAGTTAGCATCCTGTCACATGTTTTGGAAAGAATGTTCAGAGTCTAGCTATTTCCCTTTCAGTAATTTGCATGTTAGTGGCTTACTTCTTTCGCACCAGCGCCTACTCTCTCACCCGAATGTGTGCAGTTTGGCCTGGGATTTTCTTTGCGGTGTAGCATAGTGCTGCTTTGAGCAGTAGTATTAGCAACATCCATTTTTTGTGCACTAAGCCACTCTTTATTATTCCTTGCTGGATTATGGGCTTCAAGACTGATTGAACTCGCTGATACATCTTCTTAGCAGTTTAATCCTTTATCATGGCCTTGCATATGCATGCACAATTGCACGTGCACCTAGAGTAGAATGTTCATTATGTGTCGGTATCTTTTTTTTTTTTTGACATTTTCAAACCACTCTATTAAGTCAGCAAGCCGCCTCATTAAAAACCTTACCAGTCCCCTCAGGTACCTTGGTAAGGAAAAGAGTGCGTAAGATACTTGCCGCTTTAAACATCCACAATAGTTACATCATTGAGTACATAAGGAAGAATAAAAACTGGAGGATCTCCATCCCAACTAACTACAGAATTTGATCTAAAAGAAAACTTTGCTAGTTCATGAGCTACTTGATTAACCTCCCTTGGACAATGAACAAAAGTAACGGAATCCATAGAATGAGCCATCATAAAACATTCAGCAAGAATAGCAGAGTAAGGGCTCCAAATTTCAATTTCAGCATTGCAGGCTTGGATCAGTTTCAAAGAATCAGATTCAATAGTAATTTTCGAAATCCCTTTCCTTCCAATAAATTTCAGCCCTTCCAGAAGTGCAGTAGCTTCGGTAGTAGAAGAATTCAGAAGATTATTTAGTACACAAGCATAGCCAGCAATCGCCTCACCTTTATGGTCACGAAGAACCAGACCAGCAGCTCCAGTGCCATCATTGTGGAACGAGGCATCAATATTCAGTTTCAGTTCTCCCCTTGCCGGCTTGCTCCACACAACATTTTTCTCTACTACCCGAGAAGACGCTGAGGGAATAAAATTTGCAGTTATAGCACTGATGGCAAAAGCCGTCCGAGCTGGGCTTGCCACCGTCTCACCCTTCACAGTCTCCCTCCGTTGCCACCAAATGTACCAACATGCCACTGCTATTGATTCTTGCAAGTGCAATATGCCCAGCACCGCATTCTTCTTTGTCGGACTACATATCAACCCCTCAAGTACAGTAGAACCAGAACGCTCAGGCAACACATACTGATTGATATACTCCAGGAGACCCAACTCTTTCCAAACCTCACGAGCACGGAGGCAAGTAAAGAGCAAATGTCGAATGTCTTCAGGTCCGGCTTGACATACAGGACATTGCGCTGAAACTTTGATGCTAGTGTCGGTATCTTTTTGTTATATAAGAAGTTAGTGTGGCCTTGTTTTTATTGAAGTTCCTTTTAGAGATTTAGTGGGGCTTGGTTAAAATGTGTAGTAGAAGAACTTTTGATATAGCTCAGTACCTATGAAAGATTTCACTTTGGATTCAATATGAACTACTTCCTATGTCCCATAATATAAGGTATTACTACAAACAATATAAGAGTGTATATATATTGCTTGCAGTAACACCTTATATTATGGGATGGAGGGAATACTAAATAGTGATAATTATTTATAACGAAAATAGTTAATATCGACCATAAAAAAATGAAGTTAATATCCAGTATTTACCTGTCAGATAAAGTGGGCATGTTCTAAGAGTGGTGGTTGCTATTTCAGTACTTTAGATATGAAGTTGCTTTACACTGGGAATGTAGTTCTTTTGCGATGTTATGATACCCAGTTGTCATCATTATGTGATTCAACAGGTTTGCTGTCGCGTTCATATTTACTTAACTTATATGCAGTCACTAGATTGGTCTCCCTATATGAGAAGCTTCTCGTCTCAACATTTTTACATCTCATCGTTTAATTTTCCTGTCTACCCTAGAAAGATACATTTCAACGAGGTCATTAACCTATAACAGTTATTGTTAGAATGCTTGCTTTGATGTGTTATTTAGTTACAAGCAACAAGTTACCTCGTTTCTTATGCTTTTGTTGCAGCAGTTCCGCTCAACACTTGTCGTTTTCTTATGTTCTGTTAGCTAATCAGTGCTTTGTTCTGACAGATGATGCCCCTGGACTGTTGGGTTTGTTTGTGGTCGTCTTCGTCGATGCAACATCTGATAAGTCTTCAGAGACCACGCTGGAGTTATAACCAAGAAGGTGGCCGTGGCAATATGATTGTGACAGTGACGAAAAGGATATATCTATAGTGTAATAATATGAAGTTTGACGTGGATTTGCTTCTGGGATGCCAAAGTTTCTTGCTCTGTTGTGCCATCATACCTTTTTTGATACGGTGCACACTTTTAAGTTGCTACATTTTGACAAACGGCTATCTGAATATGCTGTGAAATCCATGATAACCTTCATGTTCTGGTGCTTGAGAAATGAAACCTGGGAATCTATTTGGTTTTACATTCCTTCCCCAGGAATGGTTTACTTGTGTTACTGGTCCAAGTGAGACTTGACACATAACCAAAATATTTTTGTGACGCACTTACTGTTGCTATGCTTTTAAGAAACAGCCACTCAAACAGACCATTTTTCTGTGCATAAAACTCAACATGGAGCAGTGATGGCGATGCACTAGAAATGCCACCTTATGTCCATTTCATTAGTGAATTACGATCCTTCTCATCTCAAGAGAAAGTTTGTAAATTTGGAAAGGTGGAACGTTCTCAGATTAGGGTTAGTCACTGCCTTGTTAATATGGGAAGGACAAAGCGCCTCACTGTCACTTGGTTATGGTCTGGGCCTGATGAGATTTTTCAGTTCCTTGAACTTGATCGCCCTGTAACCTCGTTTAAGTAATAAAGTCCCCATTTAACCGCAAAAACAAAGAACAAAAGATCAAAATTGAGACGATCATTTCACAAATAAAAAAAAAGATCCCTGTGACCCACGTCTCAGCCGGGGAGGTCCTATACACCGCGTTTAGCGGCGAAACACGTCGTCGCCGCGCACCCTTCCCTGTCGTGGGCCAACTGCTTCGCGGCCCATCTCGGGTTATTGCTTCGGGGCGCCTCCACGCACACGCTCTTTGTTTTTTTCCTTCCGTTTGACTGTGCTCTTTCCAACACCGTTTAGAATTTGGAAAAAAATGTGCTCTGCCATCAGAATATATTTTCTAAATTAGGAGAACTTTTTCAAATCTATCATTTTTGCGATCTTTTTTTTTAAATCTGAACAATTTTCAAATCTGAACATTTTTCGCAACCTGAACAATTTTGAATGAGATTTTGTTTTGAAATCTGAATATTTTAAAATTTAAATATTTTAGATCCGAACATTTTTTAGATCTGAATGATTTTTGAATCTAAACATTTTTTGAAATCTGAATATATTTAAATTTTACAATTTTTAGATCTGAACATTTTTAGAAATATGAACATTTATTAAAAACTGAACTTTTTTAGATCTGAATAATTTTCGAATCTGATTTTTTTTGAAATCTAAACATCTTTTAAATTCGAACATTCTGGATCTAAACAATTTTCAAATCTGAATTTTTTCAAAATCACCCAATGCCCACCCAAACTCTCTGCGATTCCATCCAAGCAAGCTAAGGCCACAGCAAGCGAAGTGCCCTCGAGAATTTTTCGATGTCAAGAATGCCAAAACCTCCAAGGGCAGTTGTTGGTTTATTTTTTTTATGTCAACATGACAAGGGAGCTAGATTGTCACGTATGCACCTCATTATGTATAGCTGAGAAGCCCACGGAAAGTGGATTGTGATCCGGGCGCCAGTGCACCCTCCTGTTTAAAAATTTCGAAAACCATATTTATGAGTTTCAAAATATTATGAATTTTTTTCCAGATGTAGCCCCTGTTTAAAAAAAATTCGAAAACCATATTTATGAGTTTCAATAAATTATGAATTTTTTTCCAGATGTAGCCCATGGTGTATCCTACAAACGTGTAAATTTTTTAATCTGAGATACCTTATATTATGGGATACAAAAAAATAACAAATCTAGTAAAACTTAGAGATTTGAAAATATACATTCTCAGATCTACACATTGTCATTTTTTTGTACCTCAGAATACAACGTTTTTTAATTTGAATTTTTTCACGTAAGTGGGATATATTATTGGCTATACGCGGATTTTTTCAGAAATTTTTGAAACTTATAAATATGGTTTTCAGATTTTTTTCAACGGGAGGGCGCACTGGTGCCCGGGAGCAAAAAAAAAAGTCTCCACTTAGAAGCCCATTGCTAATTAATCACTCGTTGGGTATTAGTACTACTCCGTTACAAGGGCTTTTGGAACAAACCAAGTCATAATATCCAATCTTATTAAAGAAGTCTTGCACAAAGAGACATCCCTGTTCTATATCCATGTGACTAGAGGAACCAACGCACGTTATACCACGTGCATTCAACGCCTTGATCTCTGCGATTATATCGCTAAATATTATGGGTGCACGTTAGACCAGCCAAAAGTGTCGGTTCAACCAAAAAGTTATCAGAGTTAGGAATCGACACGGTTGTGCTGCAGTATTTTTATTTGTAGCACAAATGGGTGTGTGAGCCAAAAGCTAGCATTTTTGCATTGCATGCACTACATCCAAAGTTGGTGGGTCCCACAAGCGTTATGAATCGATTCAAGAAGATGATTCCCTTTTTTCGTCAAAAGAAGGGCATGGACCGGTTCAAAAGGAAGTTTGAATCGCTTTACAGCCACAGTGTGGCTGGTCTTACCGCGTGCCCGGTCTGACGATATATATGCAAACACTTCAGACAAAATGTACTAGCTCTTGTTTAAAAAAAAGAGAAAATGTACTATCCCTTGTTCAAAAAGAAGAAGAGAAAATGTACTAGCCACGCACGACTGTGAACTTCTCCTGCGGCACCCAAATATACGCCAAAGAACTGTGTGTAACGTGCACTCATAATTGGGTAGTGAAGTACCGGAGCGGTTTAAGATTACCAAATAAGATGGATGGTGTTTGACCTAAAGTAGCAAAAGAAAAAACCTTCATCCTTTGTAACATAGTAGTTTTTCACCCCACATGCACCCCCAAAATAAGTTTTTAATGTGCTATGACACCATGGGTGCACCCAGGTTCTAAATATTCTAGCTCCGCCACTGGGGACAGCGGTGAAGTGGCGGGGAGATGCTGGCCCGTTCAAGGCCTAATCTGGGCTGGATCTGGGGCGGCGGGGCTTCGGCTATGATGCTTCCAATGGCACATCTAGATGGCGGTGCGTGGTCGGGAAGAAGGTTTTCCTTCCTCCCTGGTAAGGCACGGCAGGGATGCTTGACCTGGGCCGGGCGAGCCTAGGTCCGGTGCCTAGCCTGCAGGGCAGCTTGGACTCTTCCGTCCACGCGCAGTGGCTTTGCTGCTGCCATGCCCGATCATCTGCCTTGCTCGTGCGTCCTGGATCCGGAAGAGGCGGGCCTGGATTCGACGTCGACATCTTGTGGCCGCTCAAGTGAGATCGTTGTGGTCGAATCTGCTTTCCTACTGGTGCGAATTCGTGGATGCCGAGGTGGCGACCCTGGAAGATGGGTCGCGATGTTGGCTTTCCGGCAAGATGCGTTGTGATGGTGATGGCTTATCTCTTTGGCTGTGTGGGCAGAGAGGAGTGGGCGGCCTGGGAACTTGGTGTTGGCGGTGCTTCGGCAACGGTGTCTCCCAGATCGCCTTTTGGAGGCTTGGCTTGGTGTCCACGCGTTGTTCGGTGTAACGGGATGTGATGCGAAGGTTTATCTGGGTGAACACTCAGCGCTTCAGCGCCAGTGACGGCGATGACCATGGGTGTCGTGACCCTCTTGGGTGCATCGTTGTGGTCACCTTCCCCAAGTCTGGGCTCCGGGTGAAAACCCCTGACCATTTTGGTCTCGACAACTGCGGCGCGTTGCGTCATCACCCTATTGGGGGCGTCGTTGTGGAGCTCCGGTACATTTCCGTCCTGCTTCGCGGTCATCGGTGGGCAAGTTCAGATCTTAGCTCGAGGCTCTCAGCGCCGACGTGGGGCGTTCTCGGCGACCGCTTATCTTTGTTATCACCAGTCTCCGTCCTCGTTGTCTGGCAGGATCAGTGCTCCACGGCCCGGTGCGAGAGGGCAGGCGGCCCTCTAAAGCGACAGCTTGGTCGGTAGGGTCTGACGATATCCGGTGGCTTTACTATGAGGCGTGGTGGCACCTCTAGTTAGTAGTTTGGGGTGGTTCGTCGGGGTGTGGCTACCCCTGTAATTTTGTTTTATCTTTGATAAGTTGTATAAGAGGGTTGCCTATCATTATCTATCGGTTCGGCCGTGTGGATTTATTTATAAAGCTGGGGTGAAACTTGTTGCGAGGACGATTACCAAATGCAAGTATTTTAAAAACCAGTGGGCCTCGTTTGAGAGCCTTGGCCTTTAATTGTTCGAGTAAAATAATAAGTTTTTGTGTCGCGAGTCGCATTAACCATCTCTACGTTTCAACTATGTCGACAAGCATCATGTGGACAGCTATCCCCATAATCAATCAACTCGAATATATTAACAAGTTGGCCGGAATGCATCACGATGGTTAGCAACTGCTTTTTCCAAATGCATTTTTAATTTCAACCAACTAACATATCTCTTATTTGTTCTGACCTCTCTGGAATCCAATGCATTCCAGATCATACAAGACATATACGCACGTCATTTGGAAAAGAAAATACGTATGTCATTCAAAACTTGGTCAAGTTACTTGCACACATGGTATACATCTCACCCTTTTTATTTTTTTGAAAATAACAGAATGTCAAAGTTTTTCTTAAAATCGCAGAGTGGACTTTTTGCCCATAGAGTAACTGATTTGCAATTAAATCAGTCACTCGGTACATGGAGTTATAGTTTATATAACGATATTATTAGAAAGGATTTTGGACCAAAATAATATCGTAATTTCCTACATTACGTTACATACAACAGCCTTGCAGAAAGAGCCAGCCGCATACTTTAAGCTGTCCCTGATCTATATGCATGGGACTACATGAACCAATGCACGTTATACTAGGCCCATTCAACGCCTAGATTTGTGAGATTATGTAGCTAAATACAATATGTGCACGTTACCTTGAGTATACATTATTGCCAACTTGCCCGGCCGGCCGGATTCTACAAAGAGCAACTCCACGGCACCCAAACTTACAGCAAGCGTTCGTCAACCAAACAACAAACCAACCACACAAGCAATAGCCATGGATCTGGCAACGGGAGCCACGGGCTCCTTGCTCCCCAAGCTCGTCGAGCTCCTCAATGACGAGTACAAGTTGCAGACGGGAGTCAAGGAAGGCGTCAAGTCTCTCGAGAAGGAGATGAAGAGCATGCAGGCTGCCCTCCTCAAGGTAGCGGAGGTGCCGCGGGATCAGCTCGACCACCAGGTCAAGCTCTGGGCTGGGGAGGTGAGGGAGCTCTCCTTCGACATGGAGGATCTCATCGACAAGTTCCTAGTGCATGTCGATGGTGACTCTGAGACCGCCACCAAGTCCAACAAGCTCAAACGGCTTACTAACAAGATGGCCAGCTTGTTCACTAAAGGGAAGGCTCGCCATGAGATCGCGCGCGATCAAGGATATCAATAAGCAAGTCCAAGAGGTCGCTAACAGGCGTGAAAGGTACGCTGTTGATAATATTGTTGCTATGCCTCCACCCTTGACGACCATTGATCCACGCCTTAAGGCTCTGTACACAAAAGTGTCAGAGCTTGTGGGTATTGCTGGGAAAAGAGATGAAGAGTTAATGAAGTTGCTCTCAGATGGAGATAGTGCGTCCGAGAAAAAGTTGAAGATTGTCTCTGTTGTCGGCTTTGGCGGATTGGGAAAGACAACTCTGTTAAAACAGTGTATGATAGAATCAAAGAGATTTTGAATGCAGGGCTTTTGTCCCCGTCGGTCGAAATGCCAACGCGAAGAAGGTTCTCATGGACATCCTTATTGATCTTGACATGTACAAAACTGATCAGCTCACCGTGTTAGATGAAAGACAGCTCTCAACAAACTCCAGAAAAGTCTCGAGAGCAAGAGGTACGTGAATATCACCTGCCACTTAATGATGACAACTAGCTTAATCTACTAATTACTTTCCTATTGTAGTTGTGCAATAATGTAAGAAGCATTGGCTGATAATTTTTCATGAGCACGCAATTAAAAGACATGAAAGTAAGAAAAACAACATAAATATGTGGATTTAGTCGTAATTTTGTAATTTTAGGTAAATAATAAAATCATTGATGCATATATTTTCTTACGATTCTTTTGATTTCTGATGTAAGACAAAATTTACGTGACATAAATATCACATAAGATGGTTATGATACACGGTGAATCTAGAATAATTATTCTATTTCTAAGAGTCAAATATAGCGGGTCCTTTTGCTGTAATCATCATTTTTTAAATTCATTTAGAAATACACAAACTTTCGCAAATTCTACTGGAAAGCAATGCAAATTTGATTTTTTTTCGTATTTATCATGTTTTAGTTGTCTTTACGATTTAGGACCAGTTCTAAATATAGTTAACTTCTCGATTTTCTTGAATTTCTATCCATTTTCGTATTGTTTTTAATAGTGGACTAATTATTTTTGTGCGTGGACTTTGTGGAAATAAAATAAACTTCTTCCTCTTTTTTGCCGATATTGATATCACTCCACCAGATTGGGTGAACTGAACTTATCGGCGAATTAAAGAGAACTTCTCAGTTCCCTTAGAACTGATACTGCGGACATGGACTAGACCGAACTCCCTAAAAATTAAGAATGAATTTGCAGCGTAAATAAAATGAACTTAAACGACAAACAAATTAAGTGAACTACGCTTAAAAAGCGAGCGTGTCATACTCAAATTTTCAATCTCTTTTTTGAGAAAACGCAAATGACTTTTGCGTTTCTTTCATTGAAAAGGCAGAGTTTGTTACATTCCTCCTAGGAGGCGATTACAAGGGCATCTCTCATTTTTTACATCGCCTAAACAAAAATTTCATGAAATATGTAAAAAATAAAGCTCACACATGACACATAACATGATCGACTCCACAACACCCCAATGTCGAACTGCACACGGCTTTAAACTGAACTTCTACTGGGAAGCTAGCTAACTGAACTAACCAACAGCAATTCTAAAATCTGAACTCGGCAGCATGTAGGAGTCGATGAAGGCAAGCGTGGGAGTCCGCACCGAGTTGCGTTGTGGTCCAGATCGTCTGTGGTTGGCCTCGCCGACGAGACAACCAACAACGAAGAGCTGCGGTGTCGAATTGAACTGAACTAGTACCGACCAAAATTCGAACCTCCAGTGCGGTACTAAGCGAACTCCCCCAAAAATCAAACCTCCCGGAGCCCCCGCGGTGGTGGAGGGGAGTCTGTGCAGCGAAAGTCGATGGGAGGAGTAGGTTGGGGTGAACGGGACGAGGGAGTGGGTCGGCGTCGTGCAGGTTCTCGGGGCTGGGGTGATGGACCGATGGGTTGGTGGTAGCTAGGTGGTTTTATTTTGGGTTGGTTTGGTGGGTTCGACGGTTTTAATGGGTAGGTTGTAGAATAGCTACTCTTTATAGGGTATTTCTCTATACACCATGTACTACTAAATATTTGGTCTTATGATCACGGTTGAAATTTGTTTATGAGATAGTGGAGAGTTTTCACGGCATTAATAAAATATGAGGATATTTACATTTGATTTTGAGAAAAGAGGGGGAAATTACATCTTAGAATTCAGCCAATCTCTAAACACGTGACTATATTTTGATTTAATCCTATAACAAACTAGGATATTAGAAAATGTGTAGCTAAATTATATCGAAGCACTGAATGGACGTAGAACTGGCAGCTGGCTCGGCCTTTTTTGTTTATCGTCCCTTGCACCTTACTTTTTAAATTTTATTTAGTTGTTTGTTCCAGCGTGTTATTTCCTTATTTCTGCATTGTACTGCTAGATTGTGTTTCCATGGCTCTATTTATCTGCGCTCCGTGTACATGCAATATATTAATTATTCCAGAATTTGTATAGGTACCTCATCATAATTGATGATATATGGGACAAAGAACTGTGGGATTTTATCAACTTGGCATTCTCTAGGAGTAACAATTTGGGTAGTCGGCTAATCACGACAACTCGTATTGGCAGTGTATCTACATCATGTTGCTCCTCTAGTAATGATGTAGTTTATCAAATGAAACCTCTGAGTGATGATGATTCCAAAATGCTCTTCTATAAAAGGATATTTTCCAACGAGAGTGAATGCCCCCTTAAATATGAAGAAGTGTCCATAAATATGTTGAAGAAATGCGCTGGAGTGCCGCTAGCCATCGTTACTATAGCTAGTCTTTTGGCTAGTGATCAGGGGGTAAAACATGTGGATGAATGGCATGCTTTGCTTGGGTCTATCGGCCGTGGGCTTACAGAAGACCCCAGTGTAGAGGAGATGTTGAGAATACTATCGTTTAGTTATTATGACCTGCCTTCTCATTTGAGGACATGCTTATTATATCTAAGCATGTTTCCGGAGGATCACAAGATAATGAAAGATCAGCTGATATGGATGTGGATTGCGGAAAGTTTTGTCCAATCTGGAAAAGGAAAAACTAGTCTTTTTGAGATCGGAGAAACTTATTTTAATGAGCTCGTGAATAGAAATATGATCGTGCCGGTATATGATGACAATTCTGTTGTAGAAGCTTGTCGAGTACACGACATGGTTCTAGATCTAATTTTATCCTTGTCAACCGAGGAAAACTTTGTTACTGTATTCAATGGTATTGATGATAGCATGTCTTCTCAGAGCAATGTCCGCAGGCTGTCTACAGAATGCTAGAAAAGGAAAAGTTCAAACCAGGCCCTCCAATCTGTAAGTCTGTTAAAGTGAGGTCCGTTGCTGCATTTAAGATAGTATTGATATAATGCCGTCTTTCTCGAGATTTGTTGTTTTACGTGTATTGGATTTGACTAGATGTGATCTTGGTAATGGTAGTCACCTGAACCTTGGGGACGTGGGGAGCATGTTGCACCTGAGGTACCTAGGTCTAGCACATACAGGAATTTCCAGTGTCCCAGAAGAAGTTGGAAAATTGCAGTTCTTGCAGGTGCTTGATTTGAGTGGCAATCCTTCTGTGAAGCTGCCATCGACCATTATTAATCTGGGAAAGTTGATGTGCCTACTTGTTCATAATGCCGAAGAGACCAGGCTTCCAGATGGGTTGGGAAAACTGGCATCCATGGAAGTTCTGAAGAGCATCTATTGTGACTCCCTAAGCATCATGAAAGAGTTTGGCGGCATGGAAAGATTGAGGGAGCTGGAAATTAGCTTGGCTAGTCTGAGCTTGGTGGAGGCTTTGTGGCATCCCTGTGTAAGATGTCCAACATGCAAAGGTTAAGAATTTATTGGCACGGTACCGGTGTGTTGCCACATTGGACGCCACCCCAAAGTCTCCAAGAATTGTGTATGGACCGAAGAGTGACAATGCCAGCATGGATAAGGAGGGATCCCTCGTATCTGTGCCAACTCTCAACGTTACGATTAATCGTGGAGGACGAAGTGCGACAAGAGGATCTAGACAACCTTGGAAAGTTACCGTCTCTTGGTATCCTGCAGCTTGAATATCTCAGGCCGAAGCAAGGTGCTACTCGTAGGCGCTGATGGGTTCCGTTGTCTGACATCACTCGTGTTGTATTTCTGGTCACTGGGCGGAATAGTGTTCCAGCCGGGAGCTATGCCCAGGGCTGAAAGCGTTGAACTTGGATTGTTATAACCAGGGCATGGGGAACCTGCCGTCCCTTCGGAAAGTTGTTGTCGTGTTCTTGCGTCATGGACTGACGGTCGGGGAGGCCAAGCAAGCCGAGGCTGCACTGGAGAACGCGCTGCGCGCACATCCTAACAAGCCCACCATTGAAATCCACCAATATCCAAACATAGAAGAAGGTACGTAATAATTAACAACCATGCTTCTAATTAATTTTCTTTCAGCTGAAGCTGTTACGCATGTTTGACTGACGTTTATGATTTCCTACTACTACTTTGGAAGGCGCTCCTGATGACCAAGTTTGCCCCCTTGAGGAGGAGTGAAGAACCTGCACGGTACATACATACATCTATTTCTTTCCAGTTATCTGAAGTTTCCAGAATATAGATACGTACGCACTAGCCATGCTTATTTTGTGTGACACGATTTTCTATCTCCTATAGGTTCTCATTGCTTATTGGAGAGGCACGTCTGCAGACCAAGCTTGCACACCGCCATCTTATCTGCAGCATCAATCAGAAACTTGTTACCCATTGAGTTCGGTTCTTTGCTTATACAAAACAAAAAATGAAAAAAAATGTGGTAGTATTGTGCTCTTTTAATTTTTCTTGATTACTAGCGATTATTTCTCAAAATAGCTTTGCCGCTTTTATTTTAAAAAATGTTTTTGTAGCGTGTGTACTAGAATGTTGTCTGAAAAAAACCCAAAAAAAAAAGGTGTTGGCTGTGTTTTAGGGTATTTGCTGGTTCCATATGTTTTCTTTTGCTAGTTGGGTGGATTTTTAGGGTGTGGGAGGTGGGGGAACTCCGCCTATGATACTAATGTTAAGTCTATCCTTAATATTACTGCATAGCCGGTCCCAAGCCCGGATAAAGGAGGAGGGTCCCAACTGGCCGGACATGTCTTGATATTTTTTACCATGATGCTTAACCCAAAGAATCGTGATTTTCTTGTTACAATTAATTTCCCTTTTTGTAGTTTCCTTTTATTACAGACGTTGAATCCCTTTTATTCAGCGGAGTGGGGGCTCATACAGGTGACGGGCCACGGTGTGCCTCTGGAGTTGATGGCTGCCGCAATGAGGGCGGAGCAACACTTCCATGACTCCAAGGGCGGCGAGAGGGCACCGACGCGGCTCTACTCGCACGGGCCGTCGGGGTGGTGGCGGGTGAAGTACCACTGCAACTTCAACCTTAACTAGACGCCGGTGGCCAACTCAACCTTAACAAGACGCCGGTGGCCAACTGGGCGACACGCTCTACCTCCGCATGGCCCCCGACCCGCTCGACGCCAGCTGGTTGTCAGCCCAGACAACTTCTGTTCAGTGCTCTAATGACTACTATACATCGCCACCAGCGTAATTTCTCCTAGCTAGTAGAATTATTTAAGAATTCTCATGCTACTGAATAGTAAAATGAGCATGATTAGACACCTTGACTAATTTTCAGGAGTAGTATTAGGGTAATATCCATTTGTTAATGTTGTGATTAGGCTTAGCAAAATGAGCATGGTTAGATGAGGGACCATACTTTAGTTGTGATTTGTAATCGCGCCGATATTAAACTTTGATGATCCAGACTATTCTGTCCGCAACCAATGTCTTTGCTCTTCTCTCTGATAGCACTGATGGTTTGAAGTTCCTTGTCAAATAAAAATTGCTCAACCGAGTGAATTTAAGGATAATACCTTACTTCAGACTTCTGGTAAGGCGGGCTATCCATACTTTGTTATCTATAAGAACTCAATTGTGAAACTGTCACTTTGTGTTGATCCATATATAGTAAGTTAATGAGATTTACTTTAAAATATATTATCTAAACTCTAAACATAATTTAAAATACTGCAAATAGTGTTTCATTTAATCTTTGGAGCTAAAGCGAAACCATTAATCAGGAAGCAGGTCATACCTTTCTAAGTAAGCAGTTTTCAGAGTTTGGTAAGTTAACAAGGGACCTCTGGCATAGAACTTTCACACAGTTTCCGAGACTCCTGACTTGTCTCGATCAATTTGCTTCCCTTTCGTTGCATATATATATTAAGAAGATTGTGTCGTTCCCACTGTTTCAGGCTGAGTTAAACCCGGAAACCGAACGCCCTGACGCCCTGTACACACAAATTTATGCTGTTGGATGATCTAAAGTTGAGAGAGCAGAAGGGGAGAAGGGAGATCAACGTCAGGAGGGGGCGAGTAACGAGTGCCGCAGCTAGTCTTCATCGATCAAATCTTCAGGAACCATATTCCTCCTCTTGCACCTCTCCTCCTCCTACTCTGGTGGATTGGCATCTGGCACGTCATCTGTGTATGATATACAAGATAAAAGTCATCCGTGAAACGGAATTATGATTTTGCCAATGACCCTAAGTAAGAAGTGAAGCATGCAGCTTAAAAAGTCCTGCATTCCAATAAAAACCAAACCGGATTTCAGCTAGTTCCGAGCACTCAGTTAATGTAGACTTATCATTGTAAAATCAACATAATCTGTAATGAACAATTTTTTGTATATACTTCGGAGTTCAGACTATTCCAACCAATATATTACAAGATTGACTGCCTGCCAAAATTCGCAACTTTACATAACCAATATCAAATCCTGTCAATGAACACACCTGATGCTACCAAATGCACCTAAATGTTAGGAAGTCTTTATGCACCTATGCTGCCAAGCCAGAAGAACAAGGGGAACTGCACGATGGCCATGAAGAGCAGGAAGTAGTGTTGCCGCGTCGAATGCCTCTCGCTGACCCTCGTCTCGCGAAGAGCACCCGCTTCATCGTTCTCACCAGGAACACCCCCATGCACAGGCTCATCCACGGCATCATCACGTAGTACGAGTAGGCCCACAGGAGCCTTCCGGCGATGGCAAGGGAGAGCCCCGCAAACAGGTATCCACTGTAGGCCACTAGGTCGAGCAGCGGCACCTCGCCTCCGCCCATCGAGTAGAGCAGCCCTTTGAGGAACACGATCTGTAAGCCCCATCCGATTAGTCCTCTTGAAAACTGAAGATTTATAGCTTCTGGAGTGAACCTGCACGGGTATCAATTGAGTGCTTCAGGAAGGCCAGGTTTGGTTTGAAGTGTCACCGTTTTGCAGTGTAAGTAAAAGAATGAAAACTCACTTTCCCATGAAGCCTAACGTGAAGCCTGCGAGAATAATGAAGGTACCAAATGCCATGAAAGGGATGTACAGATCTGGCGCATTTATGTCGTACATTGGAGGTTTGTACGACAACCGGCCACCCACAGGCTCACTTATCCGAGTCCAGTGCCCCTGAAAAATAATCAAAAATACTTTTATTTCAGTACACCAGATACAAGATTCAGGTACATATCCAGTGCAGCTGTGGGAGAAGATATACCCTGTGAAGGAACGGAAACAGTATGACTTTCAGTTTGTTCCTGACATACTGATCATTCACATGGAAGTAATACTGTGGGTTGGACAAGTATCTACTGATCTGCAAAGAGCACAGTCAATAATTTAGAGATAGTATGTGAGCATTTCGAACAACCGGGATACAAGGTTCTTAGGAGGCTCCTTACATTGCTTTGCATGAATTCTGAACTGGAGCCGATGATCTTTCCCCATATAATCCTAACCCTGTTTTAAGTAGATCCGAGCTTGGGCTGTAAAATGAATTGTCAAACTGGCCAGGCTGAGGATTTGTTGGGGGCATCTGCATCCCAGGAGGATGGGGATTTCTGTAGTTATCATACATGGCTGCAAAGAAGAAGCAGAGTTAAAATAAAATGGTATGCAAAATGATAAATACTCCTGGGGCAGAAAATTAACGTGCATGCTGGTCACAGAAAATTAACTAAAACTAACTGTGAACAAAACATAGGCTACAAAACAGTATATGTACATGAGAACCGGGTTAATCATTCCTGGAGACTATTTTGAACAGCATACATCACAGAATAGCTCTGTTCAGCGTCTTAATCATTCAACACTGTGTCTTAATAAACAAGATAAATCCATTGGTGCGATATGGTACTTTGCATCAAGCTAAAGACTTGATGTGGTAAATTTGCGAAACATAATATAAACTTAGACTATTTTCAACAGTATACAACACAAAATATCTCAACTTGGAATCTTACTCATTTTATGGTGCGGTGTGAACAAGACAAATTCTAAGGTAACAGAGGAAATCAACTGGTATACGTGCCATGCTGCTATACAATAATGGCCCATCATAAGCTAAACGAGGACATAAGGTGCAAAACAACATTTGAAAGACAGGGGGGCACAGAGGTTATCTTGCGTGCTGCTATGGTGCGTAACTTTAATTTTTTTAATCGCTGGGCGCCGAATTCAACCAATTTCCTGGACCAAATTCAACCGATTCAGCAGCTTAATTATTCCAAAGACATCAATTGCATCAAACTAACTAAAACAGGCTTCAAAGGTTTCATCAGTGTTGTATCGACAAGAATAATCTATCGTATTCCAAGATCAGACTTACTATTAAGATGGCATGAAGATTATGAACATAACAAGATTAGGGAGCCTAATATCACCCTGCCAATGGTGTTACATCAACATCTTTCGACGCTTCTACTAATATCCCGTGCCATGTCCACGGCTACACAAATCCTCGCCTCACTGAAGAGGAGGTTCGTTCATCCGTACACCTAGGTCCTAATTTGCCAACAAAAACAGGCAGATAATAAATACTTGATGTGGTTAATCTGTGAAATATATATTCTGTAATCTGCATCTCTACTACATGGGGAATCACCTACAACATGGGGGGCGGGCGATTGTGAGACCACCTAGGATTCGCACAACTAGAAAACCATCGAAAGGCAAAGGATCCGATGGGAGCAAAAAGAATACCGAATCGTTGGAGAGAGGAGAACAGAGCGGGTCAGGAATCAAGAACACCCACCCGATTGCTCGTCCTTCCTGCAAGAATAGCTCGATGATCGAGAAGGTAACCAGTAACAGGGGTTGTACGAAATCGCAGCCTGGATCGCCTAACGGGGTTTTCGTTCATATATGAGATCCAATAATAATCGGGTGGGGAGAGGAAGTATTCTGGATCCGGTTCGTTCACGGCAAGCAACGAGGAGAAAAGAAGGAGGGGACTCACTCTTGGACCAGGCGCGGCGGAGGATGCGAGGAGGGGGTTCCTTGCGGGAGGCGCTCCTTCCTGACGCTCCGGCGGAGAGGCGGAGATGCTGTGGCTGCCGGCGAGGTGAGGGGAGGAGAGGCGAGGCGATGTGGAGGGAGGGACGAAGTCGGGGTGGGAAAAGGTGAAAGGAGGGGACACGCGGTGGGTGTTTACCTCGGAGCCAAGGGAAGCCACGCGCTTTCCAAACACAACACGGGGAGCAGCTTATAGTTTGATTTCATTTGATTCCAAAAAGAAAAGGTTCAAAACAAAACTCGAAATATAATCAAACCCTGCACTTTGAATCCATAAAATTCATACTCTGAACTTGCCAATCCCAATCTACTTTGAACCCTAAACCTGTTTGGCGCGCGAGAGTATTACAGTCCCGACCGAGATAACGTTCTACCGTGAGTGACGATTCAGACCCGCAAGTCATATCCACCCTCTTCCTAGATCTCTCAATTTCACCACCATGTTCCCGTAGCCGGCGAACACGCGCTAGATAGTGTAGGCCCTTGCCTCAGCAGGAAAGCCGAAGCGGCTCAAAACCGGCATGCCATCATTCATGGTCGTCCGAACGAGCGGTGTCACAGCGGCGACATCGGAGCTGGCGCCCACCGGGATAAATACAGTGACATCATGCGCCTTCTCCTACACGATGTTTCACGCCTCCCGGGCATGCCTCTGCTCCGTGAGCGAGTTTAAGATGGCACACCACAACATGTACATGCCGCCCACGACCGCCTCGTCACGTTCACCACCTCCATCAACATCCTATTGATCTTCTTGGTGGCCTTGGCCATGCCGTCACCGTCAAAGGAAGCACACGAGCACGAACCGTGCCGATCCCATGGCCTCGAACATGACCACGCACGATGATGCGGAGGCCCTCGATGTCGTGACAGCGGAGCACGAGTCACAAGTTCAGCACCACATGCCAGTCCTTGCAGCCCACAACGAGCTTGTGAACGCTCAACGGACATCCTGAGGATGACGTCGCCGTCGGTGCCGTGCATCGCCACCACCAGGGCTGAAACGACGCACCCATAGCACAAAGTAGTCCATGTTGGCGAGCAACCACTTGTGCGGGTTTCATGCTGAACGAGTTGCCGAGGGCGAGGCGCTAAACTCCAAGCACACGCACGCCCGCGCGGCGTATGAGTTCATCCACTATCCACGGTGCCACTGCATTTGGCCGTAAAGCCGGAGCGGCTCGGAACCGGCATGCCATCATCCTGACTGAAGCCGACGATGTGCAAACGTTGGCTTCTAGTGGCAAGATGGCCGAGAGAAAAAAGTGGGGAGAAGAAAAAAAGTTGAAGATGGATATGACAAGTGGGTCAGTGCTGTCAATTAGTGTAGCAATTTGAGTTATTTTTTCTGGCTATTGCTGTCAGTGCCTTCGAGTGTTGATGACACTGAAGCAAGGTGAGCACTCTCGGCCAACGCATTTTTTCACAACTATGAGAATCTCTCCCGCTTATCATGACCGTTGATTTTTCATGCAACGATATTAATCCTACTAATTGATGTGTTGATAAAACAAAATATATGTTAATGCGTGGTTTTTAATTTTTTTGTCAACGCATGTACATAAATTTCTTGTTAGAATAATAATCTAAAAAATAAATTACATAAATCCAGAAATTATTGATATTGCATTGATATTTGAAGATCATTAATAATTTGTGCACGAATCGTAAAGCATTTGGACGTCTCAGATAAGCGGGGGAGATCCTCATAGTTGTGGAGTTGCACTTTCCCACTCTCGGTGGACCATGTTATCGCAACCTACTCTAAAGACCAGCGGGTGGTCTCTCTCGAAGCCGACGATGGCCGAGGATCTTCAACCTCGAGGAAGGCAAACTCTAACGAAAGAAAAAATGAGAAACATACAAGATAGATAGGTGGACGAATAAATAGGTATAACAAAGGGTAACAAAAAAATCAAGTAAGTACCATAGCTGAAACTAATCTAGTAGATGAACTCAGAGAGTACGAAGCGGAGGAATCAACCAACACATGATGATCAAGACCACAAAGACCCACACTTACCGGAGGATGACACTCAAGACGATGCCGATAAAAGGAGAAGATCGAGGAGGGAACATGCAACGACTTTTTAGACTCACACTATCTCGACTATGGATGACACCGAAACTAGGCTAGCCTATAGATCGATACATAACTCGTCGAGTTCGTTCCTCGACTTGACGAATACCCTCTGTGTAACTTAGTCCTCGTGTTCAATCTATTAATACAATTCCGAGCCTCCGAGGCATGAGTAGGGCTTTCAGCCTTTTACTCGGGGTTCCGAATTTAGGTAAACTCTCGTCCATCCATACTTGTTGATTCGAAATCTCGGGCTGAACAAATAAAGCGTACTAGCATAATCCTGTACAAGTAAGGTTTTTGAGCATAATCCTGTACAAGTAAGGTTTTTGAGGGACGCTGATTTCAGTATATCGACAATATGCAACATGTACTTCTGTGAGCCTAATTGAGGACCAACATGTATATTCATTTATATGTGTGATATATACAGGAAACCCACTAGAAAAATACAGACGCACTCATAAGCTACCCTAAGAGCGAGCATGAAGGCTCCAACACGGACGTGTAGGAACACATCACAGCACGATCCCGACCATCCGGTTTGCTCTTATGCCGCCTTGTAATATGATCGGGCCGCCCTGTCATAACAGAAATTGGTTAGCGTCCATTTGATAGAAGCAAAATCAAATCTGTAAACTGAAGGATCCCTCTCTCTCTCAAGTAACAAGAATCCCCCTTTCTCCGGCCCCAAAGGAATCGCAAGGCTGTTCAGAATATAGTCTCAAAGCTGGGTCTTATCTGACCATTTCTCAGCAAAGAGCCATAACAGGATTTGAAATCAATAATTCAGAGTAGAAATGGATAATGAAAGAATTTGTTGGTTGTCCTGCCCGAGAAACCCCACAAACTTCCACCCACGATCCTTATGGCCTACCTCTCCTGCTAGCTCCCCACATCTCCTTGTCCCTCGTAGATGGAGGAGAGGAGCTTCTCCTCCGTGCGTGCATCCATCCAAAGACGAAAGCACAAGCATTCGAGGAAGATGAACTGCTGGTTTTCAGGTCGTAGGTGCCAGGAAAGAGGGAAATAATGGTTTTTGTTTCCGATTCGCAGATGGGCGAATCCGAATGCCGATGTGGAGCGATCTTGAACCCCGATCCACATACGGGGATCAATCAAGATCCCGGGCGAATCCGGTAACTAGTTCTAAGTGCGCGGTCAACTCAAGACGAGACTTTTGGTGTCCTAATTTAATCAACGAATCCGTAATAATTTCAGAGACACTAATAACGAACGCCAGTAAAAAAGTGGAAGAAACAGGTCAGGTTTTGCCCGTTAAAAAACAGGTCAAGTAAAAACGGAGCTAGGAGGAACAGGTCGTGCTCACCAGACCAGCTGAGCTATCAGGAGCTCCCTCCGCCGCCCCTTAGGAAAGTGAAGCTTCCATCGTCGCCGACAACCGTGTCGTGGTCAGAATCAGACGATTGCGGCGTTAGGGTATCCATAGAAGACAGGGACGACGCCTGAGAAGAACAAGATGTAGGGCAAGGTGAGGAAACAAAGCAGCAGAGGACGAGGTAACAATCCTGAAAGCATGGAGTAAATTTCGAGAGAACCTTTGCAACGAATGTGTTGTTGTCTTGTTGATCGGATGCGAGGCGGGGAGAGCTTCTGAATGAACAAAGGCGAGAGAGAGAGAGGGAACACCAATCTCAGATTGCGATCAAGCGCCCTATATGCAGCTAGTCGCTTCTGCACGAAGGAAGGAAAGCAAAGCGTGCACATAAACTCTTCATGTGCACCCGCTGTATTTCGCCAAATATGGACTTTTTTTTTCCTTTCATCTCTTTTTCCACCAAGATTTCAGTCACTTACGAGACACCTGGGGAACTGCGATGCCGCCACGTGTCTGGTCTTATCGTATCTACGTGGGTCCGCCGTGTAAACCCATTCCTATCTGGACTTGCTTGTTTGCATCTTCCGTTATCGTGGACCTGCTGCCATCTTATCTGGACTTACCGATCGAAGCCATCCTTATCTAAGCACGCGGTTCCACCATTGTTATCTTAACTATGTGATGTGTTCAGATTACATGACATGTTTACCAGATTTGGTCAAACATAAAATTATTTGACTTACCATAAATGAACGTACTTGTGTATATTTTTTTTTCTTTTCGATAAAGATATATGGACAGAGGGAGCACATGGCTCTCATCTTACACAAGCGTTACATGATCTAGAGTAGCGCTGTGCATACCGAACCGGAACCGAAAAACGAAAAACTTAAACGCAACCAAAATTTTGTTTTTTCATGGTTATCGGACATGCAGGGAGAGCTTCTGAATAGCGTGCCACGAGAGAGATAGCTCCAATCTCGGAGTGCGATCGAGCGCCGTATATATGCGGCTAGTCGAAATGGCTTCTTTTCGAGCGCGCGAGCGCTCGCGCGGTCTCGCCTCGCGTGACGATGCGCTGCCCTCTAATGCACGCATGCGCTAGCTGGCAGCCTGACACACTCGTGCTGTCTTACCGCGGGCGATGGTGCGCTGCGCCTAATTAATCGTATGCATGCATGTTGGTAGGCAGTTTGGGCACTGCTGCCACTAGTGGTCGTATCCATTCCCTTTTATCTGTTCACTTAATTAATATGAATTTTGTTTCAGAAAGTGTATTGGTCAGATATATTTTCAATTACAATTTAGGCTAGTTGTTTTGCGCAAGTGTATGTGCTATTGTTTTCTACAAAACGACCTTGTCGGCACAATCTGGTACCATTTGTTTGCTTATATTCACCCCCCCCCCCCCCCCCCCACCACCACTCGCTCAAACTGATTTTCTCCCTTTAATCGTTATTTTTTTCGCATTCAAGTTTTCTATTCGCTTTTTTCCTACACGACTGTTTTCTTAATTTTTAGGGCTAAAATTAAGAAAAATATGTACACGTTCAAGTTTTCTATTCTCTTTTCTATGGAAACACGTTTTTCTTTAAAAAAATCATTTTTCTTAGGACCCCTTTCTTTAGTCATGGAAAAATAAACAAAAGCATGGCACATCATATGCTCTTTTTACGCAACACAATAACAAACCGAACACAGTGTTTGGTAATCGTATCTACTTCCAGACAAGATTAATAACGTGGACTAGCCCTCCCCATCAGGAAAATCAACGGTTAGTATCACCACCTGATTACTTGTTTGTTATGTGACTGCTAATATCTTACCAGTTTTTTACTCATCAATAACTTGTATGCTAGAGCCATGGTAATAAATTTCTAGTATTCCCCACCTGATAATTATTTTGCTATGCGATTGGTAAAATGTTACTAGCTATGTTCATAACTTATATCCTAGTGTATTGGTAATAATTTTTTTAGTATCCCCACCTGATAACTTGCTTGATATGTGATGGCAATATCTTAATTGTTACCCTCGTCAGTAACTTGCATACTAGAGTCTTGATAATAATTTTTAGTATCACTCACTTGATGACTTGTTTGTTGGGTGATCGGTAACATCACACTAGTTCATTTCTCATCGATAACTTATATGCTAGAGTCTCGGTAATAACTTGGTAATAAATCTTACTAGTTTTGTTAATAACTTGTATCCTAGTGTATTGGTAATAAAGTTTTAGTATCCCCCACCTGATAACTTGCTTGATATGTGACATGTAATACCTTAGTTGTTCCCCTCGTCGGTTACATGTATAATAGAGTCTTGATAATAATTTTTACTATTCCCAGTTGATGACTTGTTTGTTAGGTGATCGATAATATTTAACTAATTCTTTTGTCATCGATAATTTGTATGTTAGAGTCTTGGTAATAAATTTTTAGTATCCCCACCTAACAACTTATTTTTTATGTGAATGGTAACATTTTACTAGTTCTTTTCTCATTGATAACTTGTATGATAGTGACATGGTATGGAACACGGCATATGCCACGGGGTGGCTAAGGTAGGTGCGGGATCCGGGAACTGCAGCATCGGCACCCAGTGGGATTGCGCCTTAGCGCTAAGACAGGATGTACCCAGGTTCGGAGCCCTCCGGAGGAGGTAACACTCCTACTCCTGCCGGATCTCTTGATCAAGGGTGAACACAGTACATGGTTGCTCCTTGAGCTGTTTGGCGAGCTAGGCATGGCTCCTCTTTTCCTCTAGCTACTCGGGGTGGGGAAGAAGAAGATCAGACCCCCTCTACTTGGGCACCCAGACAGCCTTATATAGGGCTGGCTGCCTGGCTTACAGGCGGGTCCGGCTGGCCTTGCCAGCCGGCCCGTGTCGGCTACAGAGGGGTTTCTTCGTGACGCTGCTTGTCCACCAAGCAGTGAACTTCGTAGGCTTGCATGCGATGTCGGGGTAGGCTTGGCGACGTGGAGGGCTGGGCAGCGAAGAGGCCGGCCCCCCACCTCCCGACCGGCTGCTCCTAGAGCTCCATGCCGGCGTGCCGGGCGCGCTCCGTGTCCCCCGCCTGTCGGGGCCTCTAGGCGTCATAGGAGACGTAGGGCTAGGCATGGCTCCAGTACCCGCCCAACACGGGCTCTTGTCTTCTGCTTGTCGTAGAGGGATGGCAGCCGGCCTTCCGGCTGCCGGCCGTCCGGATCCGGCTGCTACGGTTGACTCTGGTCGCACTTGGCGGGCGTCGTTTGTCGCTATCTGTTTGTCTTCGGGAATCGTAATGATGACGGGCCTGTAGCCCGACTGCGTCAGGCTGGGCGGGTCCCGGCTATGCTCGGGCAGGCAGTCCCTGCGCCGCCAGGTAGCCGGGACGGCCAGGCAGGAAGCTCGCTCTTGATCTTCGCGTTTTACTCGGGATCTTCTGTGGGTTTTTGGGTACCCCGATTTCATCCCCACGACACTAGCCCCCGAACACGTTGGAGCTAAATATCGCCGGCTACGGTGGGGAAAGCTTCTGCGTGTTCATCACCCTGAGATGTTCGTCCGGGTAGAAGGACAGAAAGCCGGATGTTCCGCCGACCGGCTACAGTTGATGACGCAAGCGCTGACGCTGGCATGTCCCATCCGCTGCCAGGCGGTCGCCCGGCAGTCGAGGCGACGCTTCGGTTTCTGTTGCGGGATCTTCTGCGGCGATGTAGGAGGGCTGGGATCTTTTGCGGTGAAACCGCCGCCTGCGATCTCGCCCACGATCGCGCGGTTGCGCGCCACGCGGCGCGATCCGTGGTGGCGGTTACTCGGGCGCCTGGCCCATAAATAGCGGATGGGGCGTGGAGGAGAAGGGTTCGCCTCCATTCTCCTCCTCGCCTCCTCCTCTCCCGAGCGCTCCGCCGTACTCACCCGCACCTCCTCCTCTTCTTCTTCTTCTCCGGCGAGGCGGCCCCTTCGCGGCGAGGTTGCTGCTTCTCCGCCGCAAGGAAACAGCGGGCGCGGCGACCACGGGCCACCACCACTCGACGCCGGAGCCGCGAAGCTCTCCTCCTGTCGCGCTGGAGCCGGTGATGGCGACGGCAACGAGGGCGGCGGCGAATGGCGCGGCTCGCACATTACCATGGAGGACATCAAAGGCCTCCGCGCGCGCGGCCTCCTGTCGACGGAGGAGCACGTGGGCGTGTGCTAGCGCTAAGTTGACGAGGGAATATCTCCCCGGCAACAGTGCCAGAAACAATGCTTGTACGTCACACGTCAGTTGGGAACCCCAAGAGGAAGGTATGATGAGTGCAGCAGCAAGTTTTCCCTCAGTATGAAACCAAGGTTTAATCGAACCAGTAGGAAAACGAGGTTGCTTCGAAGGTGTTGGTGAAGGAGTGTAGTGCGGCGCAACACCAGGGATTCCGGTGCCAACGTGGAACCTGCACAACACAATCAAATTACTTTGCCCCAACTTAACAGTGAGGTTGTCAATCTCACCGGCTTGCTGAAAACAAAGGGTTAAACGTATCGAATGGAAATGATGTTTGTTTGCATAAAACAGTAGAGAACAATGATTGCAGTAGATTGTATTTCAGATGTAAAAGAATGGACCGGGGTCCACAGTTCACTAGTGGTGTCTCTCCAATAAGATAACTAACATGCTGGGTAAACAAATTACAGCTGGGCAATTGACAATTGATAAGTGCATATAACATGCATGTGTGAGTGTGGTGTCTACTATGAGATTCATTTGGGCATTACGACAAAGTACATAGACCGCTATCCAGCATGCATCTATGCCTAAATAGTCCACTTTCCGGTTAACATCCGTACCCCTTCCAGTATTAAGTTGCAAGCAACAGACAATTGCATTAAGTAATGTGCGTAATGTAAACAATACATTCATCCTTGAATAAAGCATTGCTGTTTTACCCCTAGTGGCAACAACACATCTACAACCTTAGAACTTGCTGTCACTATCCCAGGTTAAATAGAGGTTGAACCCAACTATCATGCATAAATACCCCCTCTTGGAGTTACAAGTATTCACTTGGCCAAGGCTTCAACAAGTAACGGAGAGCATGCAAGATCACAAATGACATAGACATGATAATATAATATTCAGCTCCACATAGGTATCAATATAAGTCAGATCCCAGCAAACACAACATGTAGCATTACAATAAGATGATCTTGATCATGATAGGCAGCTCACAAGATCTAAACATGATGGCACAAGTGGAGAAGACAACCATCTAGCTACTGCTATGGACCCATAGTCCAAGGATGAACTACTCACGCATCACTCCGGAGGCGGGCATGGCGATGTAGAGCCCTCCGGTGATGATTCCCCTCTCCGGCAGGGTGCCGGGAAGAGCTTCAGAACCCCCCGAGTTAGGGTTGACGACGGCGGCGGCAGCGAATATGTTCTGGATGAAAGGCTCGGTGTTTTAGGGTTTTCACGTCTCGGGGAATAAATAGGCGAAGGGGCGATGTCGGCGGACCCCCGAGGGGCCCAAACCACAGGCTGGCGCGGGTGGGCCGCGCCGCCAGGTGGTTTGGCCACCTCGTGGCTCTTCGTCTCTCCTTCGGACTCCGTGTACGTGTGGAAAAATAGGGACTTGGCCTTTTGTTTCGTGCAATTCCGAGAATATTTCCAGAAGTAACTTTCTGAAACCAAAAACAGCAGAAAACAGGGAACTGGCACTGTGGCATCTTGTTAATAGGTTAGTCCCAGAAAATGCATAAAAGTGATATGAAGTGTATATAAAACATGTAGCAAATGGTATAATATAAGCATGGAACAGCAGAAATTATGGATACGTTGGAGACGTATCAAGCATCCCCAAGCTTAGTTCTACTCGTCCTCGAGTAGGTAAAACGATAACAACAAATAATTTCTGAGGAGACATGCTTTCACACAATCTTGATCAATATATTGCAAGGCTCATGTCATGAATGAAGTGACTCAAAGCAATGATCTATAGTTTGCTAACAAATAGATAAAGAGTAAACAATGAATCATATAAGCAAAAACTTTTCATGAATAGTACTTTCAAGACAAGCATCAAAAAGTTTTGCATAAGAGGTAACTCATAAAGCAATAGATTCAAAGTAAAAGGCATTGAAGCAACACAAAGGATGATTAAGTTTCAGCATTTGCTTTCAACTTGTAACATGTATATCTCATGGATAGTTGTCAACATAAAGCAATATAACAAGTGCAATAAGTAAAATGTAAGAATCAATGCACACAAAGTTGACACAAGTGTTTGCTTCTAAGATAGAAAGGAGTAGGTAAACTGACTCAACATAAAGTAAAAGATAGGCCCTTCGCAGAGGGAAGCAGGGATTAAATCATGTGCTAGAGCTTTTTAAGTTTTCGAAAGCATATAGAGAGCACAAAATAAGTATTTGAGAGGTGTTTGTTGTTGTCAACGAATGGTAGTGGGCACTCTAACCCCCTTGTCAACCAGACTTTCAAGAGCGGCTCCCATGAAGGACGTTATCTCTACCAGCAAGGTAGATCATCCCTCTTCTCTTTTGTTTACACATGTATTTTAGTTTCTTTATAGATGACACTCCTCCCAACCTTTTGCTTACACAAGCCATGGCTAACCGAATCCTCGGGTGCCTTCCAACATTCACATACCATGGAGGAGTGTCTATTTGCAAAATTAAGTTGCTTACTGATAAATCAGGGCAAAACATGTGAAGAGAATTATTAATGAAAGTTGTAATTAATTGGGGCTGGGCACCCCGTTGCCAGCTCTTTTTGCAAATTATTGGATAAGCGGATGTATATGCCACTAGTCCATTGGTGAAAGTCTGTCAGAAGTAAATGACAAGATTGAAAGATAAAACACCACATACTTCCTCATGAGCTATAAAACATTGACACAAATAAGGAGTAATAAAGTTTTGAATAGTTTAAAGGTAGCACATGAAATATTTACTTGGAATGGCAGGAAATACCACATAGTAGGTAGGTATGGTGGACACAAATGGCATGGGTTTTGGCTCAAGTTTTGGATGCACGAGAAGCATTCCCTCTCAGTACAGAGTTTAGGCTAGCAAGGTTGTTTGAAGCAAACACAAGTATAAACCGGTACAGCAAGAATCACATAAAAACATATTGCAAGTATTATAAGACTCTACACTGTCTTCCTTGTTGCTCAAACATTTTACCAGAAAATATCTAGACCTTAGAGAGAACAAATATGCATCCCAAGTCTCAACAAGCTCTACGGTAGTTCTCCACTACTAGGCTTTAACTACATGATGCAAGAGCTTAAACATGATCTACTTGAGAGCTCAAAACAATTGCAAAGCATCAAATCAAACAAGACAATGATCTACAAGAATGCATATGTCTTTTCCAATACCAACTACTACATGTAGCATTTTCTTTCTTCCAAACAAACACCAATCAATTTATTTAAACATAAACTCTCCAAATGATAATATAATGCAGCAAGAGAGTATTTATAAACAAGTGCTAACAGCTCGAAGAGATGCATGAAAAACAGGAGCTAAAAGCACTGCAGTAGCTAGTTAAGAATACTCAACAAATATAAGTGAAGAACATGAGTATTCACATGAAAAAGCGGAGCGTGTCTCTCTCCCACACAAGGATTGCTAGGATCCGAATTTATTCAAACAAAAACAAAAATAAAAACACACAGACGCTCCAAGTAAAGCGCATAAGATGTGAAAGAATTAAAATATAGTTTCACTAGAGATGACCTGATAAGTTTGTTGATGAAGAAGGGGATGCCTTGGGCATCCCCAAGCTTAGACGCTTGAGTCTCTCTGAATATGGTTGGGATGAACCACGGGGGCATCCCCAAGCTTAGGCTTTTCACTCTTCTTGATCACATAATATCACCCTTCTCGCTTGATCCTTGAAAACTTCCTTCACACCAAACTCAAGACAGTTCTCATTAGAGGGTTAGTGCATAATCAAAAATTCTCATATTCTGTAATGATACAATCAATCCCAAAGCTTCTGGACATTAGCTACAGCCACCAATGCTTTGTGGAGCAAAGAAATCCACACAAACACAGTAAAAGAGCGAATGCAAAACAAAAGGCAGAATCTGTCAAAAACAGAACAGTCTGGAATGACGAATTTTTTCGAGGCACTTAAGTTGCTCAGATGGATCTGGCCTAAAATAATGAAAGTTGCGTACATATCTCAGGAATATGCGTGATTTTTTCAGAATTTTTTGAATTTTCTACAGGGAGATAAGCTCAAATCCGTGACAGCTAAAAATCTGTCACTGCGCAGAAATCCAAATCTTGCATCAACTTTCAATATAGAACTTTACTTGGCACAACATTGCGATAAAATAAAGATACAAAGGAGTTGCTACAGAAGTAACAAAACTCCTTGACTCAAAGAAAACAAAAATAACAGCAAATAAAAACGATGGGTTGTCTCCCATAAGCGCTTTTCTTTAACGCCTTTCAGCTAGGCGCAGAAAGTGAAAATCAAGTGTTTCAAGAGAGAGCATTGACATCAATACCAAGGGCCATGCGCCTACCTCTCTTACCCTTAGACTTACTCTTTGGTTTGGGGAATACATGGCCGCACCTTGGTGTGGAGGTAAGATTCAGAGTGCCTTTTCCCACATCTATGGTTGCTCCCATTAATTTGAGCAGAGATCTTCCAAGTGTAATTTGTCCTGTCCCTGCACATTCAATAACAAGATAATCAGTGGACACCGTTCTCCCAAGAAAGGTTGTAAACACACCCTCAGCTATCCCCTCGGGAAATATAACAGAGTTATCAGTAAGAGTTATTCCTTCTCCTCCTTCAGCAAGTCCCCAAAGATTCAAAGTTTCATAAATGCTTTTAGGCATAAGGCAAAACTCAGACATAATATCACAACGAGCATAAAAGGTTTCACCACAAATAGCAACCTTTACCGTAGGGACCCACATCGAAGGTTCAAAATTTGTTGGAACATAGTCAAAATATTCCCGAATTTGATTATAGCCATCCTTTAAACAAGATATATGTGTCTCAAGAGTGTTTAATCTAGCATGGATGCTAACAAGGGCCGAATCAAATTTATTAGTTGAGCTAGAAGTTGCAATCAACTTTTTTATGGCATTAAAAGCTTGGTCCCCATCACAGTGAAGGAAATCTCCTCCCACAATAGCATCTAAAGCATATCTATAACAAAGGGCTAGACCAAAGTAGAAGCTAGTGAGAAGCAAACTTAAAGTCATTTTAGGATCAGTTTTACCAAAGGAATCATTAATTCTAGACCAAGCTTCTTTAAAATTCTCCTCACTCCCTTGTTTAAAAGTGAAGATCAATTCCTCAGGTGACATAGCAACAGGCATGGAACAAGACATGATGGTGACAAGAGACAAAACAAAACCGAAATAAACAAGTAACTAATTTTTTTGTGTTTTTGATAAAGAGAGCAAACAAGACTAAATAAAAATAAACTAAGCAAGACAAATAACAAAGTAAAGAGATTGGGTGTGAGAGACTCCCCTTGCAGAAGCAATTCGGTTTTCCCCGGCAACGGCGCCAGAAAACGTGTTGTGGCTAAGTTGACGAGGGAATATCTCCCGGCAACAGTGCCAGAAACAATGCTTGTACGTCACACGTCAGTTGGGAACCCCAAGAGGAAGGTATGATGAGTGCAGCAGCAAGTTTTCCCTCAGTATGAAACCAAGGTTTAATCGAACCAGTAGGAAAACGAGGTTTGCTTCGAAGGTGTTGGTGAAGGAGTGTAGTGCGGCGCAACACCAGGGATTCCGGTGCCAACGTGGAACCTGCACAACACAATCAAATTACTTTGCCCCAACTTAACAGTGAGGTTGTCAATCTCACCGGCTTGCTGAAAACAAAGGGTTAAACGTATCGAATGGAAATGATGTTTGTTTGCATAAAACAGTAGAGAACAATGATTGCAGTAGATTGTATTTCAGATGTAAAAGAATGGACCGGGGTCCACAGTTCACTAGTGGTGTCTCTCCAATAAGATAACTAACATGCTGGGTAAACAAATTACAGCTGGGCAATTGACAATTGATAAGTGCATATAACATGCATGTGTGAGTGTGGTGTCTACTATGAGATTCATTTGGGCATTACGACAAAGTACATAGACCGCTATCCAGCATGCATCTATGCCTAAATAGTCCACTTTCCGGTTAACATCCGTACCCCTTCCAGTATTAAGTTGCAAGCAACAGACAATTGCATTAAGTAATGTGCGTAATGTAAACAATACATTCATCCTTGAATAAAGCATTGCTGTTTTACCCCTAGTGGCAACAACACATCTACAACCTTAGAACTTGCTGTCACTATCCCAGGTTAAATAGAGGTTGAACCCAACTATCATGCATAAATACCCCCTCTTGGAGTTACAAGTATTCACTTGGCCAAGGCTTCAACAAGTAACGGAGAGCATGCAAGATCACAAATGACATAGACATGATAATATAATATTCAGCTCCACATAGGTATCAATATAAGTCAGATCCCAGCAAACACAACATGTAGCATTACAATAAGATGATCTTGATCATGATAGGCAGCTCACAAGATCTAAACATGATGGCACAAGTGGAGAAGACAACCATCTAGCTACTGCTATGGACCCATAGTCCAAGGATGAACTACTCACGCATCACTCCGGAGGCGGGCATGGCGATGTAGAGCCCTCCGGTGATGATTCCCCTCTCCGGCAGGGTGCCGGGAAGAGCTTCAGAACCCCCCGAGTTAGGGTTGACGACGGCGGCGGCAGCGAATATGTTCTGGATGAAAGGCTCGGTGTTTTAGGGTTTTCACGTCTCGGGGAATAAATAGGCGAAGGGGCGATGTCGGCGGACCCCCGAGGGGCCCAAACCACAGGCGGGCGGCGGGTGGGCCGCGCCGCCAGGTGGTTTGGCCACCTCGTGGCTCTTCGTCTCTCCTTCGGACTCCGTGTACGTGCTGGAAAAATAGGGACTGGCCTTTTGTTTCGTGCAATTCCGAGAATATTTCCAGAAGTAACTTTCTGAAACCAAAAACAGCAGAAAACAGGGAACTGGCACTGTGGCATCTTGTTAATAGGTTAGTCCCAGAAAATGCATAAAAGTGATATGAAGTGTATATAAAACATGTAGCAAATGGTATAATATAAGCATGGAACAGCAGAAATTATGGATACGTTGGAAG